>CM034154.1:383205305-383395305 GCA_019776745.2 Taxus chinensis
TAAACCGTGAGCCCTAATCCCTAAACCCTAAACCTATCCCTAAACCCTAAACACTAAACCCTAAACCCTAACCCCTAAAACCTAAACACTAAACCATAAACCCTAAACCCTAAATTGTAAACCCTAAACCATAAGCCTTAAACCCTAAATGATAAAACATAATCCCTAAATAGTAAACCCTAAGCCCTAAACCTTAAACCCTAAACCCTTATCCATGAACCCTAAACTCTAAACCTTGATGCCTAAACCATAAAACATAAACGCTACAGCCAAAATTTTAAACCCCCTGAATAACAAAAAACTAAACCCTTATCCCTAATCCCTAAAAACTTAACCCTAAACCCTATAGCCTATTCCCTAAGCCCTAAACCCTTTACCCTATAATTTTATTCCTAAACCTTAAAACCTAAACCATTAACCCTTAAATATAAACCCTGAGTCTTAAACCCTAAACCTTAAAATCCCTAAACCAAAAACCCTAACCATAAATCCTAAACCCTAAACCCTAAAACTTGAGCCCTAAATCCTAAACATGAAACCCGAATCCCTAAACCATAAACCCTAAACCCTCTAATCCCAAAACCCTTATCCCTAAACACTAAATCCTAAACCCTAAGTCCTAAACCTTAAACCCTAAAACCTAAGGCCCAAACCCTAAACTATAATCCCTAATCCCTAAACCCTACTTTTAGCACCATTAGTCTTAAACCCCAAAACCTAAGGCCCAAACCCTAAATGCTAAAATATGAGCCCTAAACCCTAAACCCTTAACCCTAAACCCTAAACCATTAACCCTAAACCCTAAACCACCTTAAACTTTAATACCTAAACCCTGATCCCTAAACCCTAAACACTAAGCCCAAAGCCCAAATCCCTAAACCCTTAACCCTAAACCAAAAACATTGGTCCCTAAGCACTTAACCCTAAACCTTTAACAATAAATCTTACACCATAATTTAAACCCTAAATGCTAAACTGTAAACCCCCTAAAAAGTAAACCCTAAACCCTTAGCCCTAATCCCTAAACCCTGAGCCCTAATCCTTAAAATTTAATCCCCAAAGCCTAAACCTTAAACCATAAACCCCCGAAACCCTAAATCCTTAGCCGTAACCCTTAAACCATGAGTCCTAAACATTAAACACTAAACCTAAAACCCAAAACCCTAAACCTTAAACCCTAAATCTTTATCCCTAAACCATTAACCCTAAACCCTAAGCCCTAAACCTTAAATACTAACACCAAAACAATAAACCCTAAACCATTAGCCTTAAATAATAAGCCCTAAACCCTTATCCCTAAACCTTAAACCCTAAATCTTGAACCTTAAAACCTAAACCCTAAAACCTAAAACCTAAACCCTAAAACTTGAGCCCTAAACCCTAAACTCTAAACCCCCCAGGCCCTTAACATTAAACCCTTAGCACTAAAACCTAAACCCTAAACCCTACACCCTAAATCCGTAAGCCCTAAATGCTAAAATCTAAATCCTAAACCCTTAAACTCATAATATGCTAAACCTTAAGCCCTAAACCTTAAACCTTGAGACCTAAACCCTAAACCCTAATCCCTAAATCCTAAACCCTAAAACCTAAACCCTAAAATTTAAACCCTAAACTGTAAACCGTAAGCCTTAAATGCTAAACCCTAAACCTTAAACCCTAAAAAATGAACCTTGAATCATAAACCCCATAAACCCTAAACCGTTAGACCTAAACCTTAAACCTTAAACCCTGAACCCTAAAATATAAACCTTTACTCGTAAACCCTATACCCTAAACCCTAAACCCTAAAAACTAAACCTTTAATCATAACCCCATAAACCCTAAATCTTTAGCCCATAAACCATAAACCCTAAACCCTAAACCCTAAACCCTAATCCTTAAGCACTAAACCGTAAACCTTAAACCCTAAACCTTAAACCCTTAGACCTTAAACCCTAAACCGTAAACCCTATACCCTAATCCCTAAACCCTAAGCACTCAACCCTAAACCCTAAACCCTTAACCCTAATTAAAAAACCCTAAACCATAAACCATAAACCCTAAATGTTAAATCCTAAACCCTAAAAAACTAAATCTTTAATCTTAAACCCCATAAACCCTAAACCATAAATCCTAAATCCATAAACCCTAAACTTGTAAATCCCTAAAACCATAAAACCTAAACCCTAAAGTATTAATCCCTAAACCTTGAACCCTTAAACCCTATAAACACTAAAACCTAGAGACCTAAACCCTAAACCCTAAACTCTAAACCCTAAACCATAAATCACTAAACCCTAAACCCTAAACCATAAACTATAAACCATAAACAATAAACCCTTAGCATTATACCCTGAACCATAAAATCTGTAAACCTAAACCATAAACCCTAAACCCTAAACCCTAAACCTAAATGCTTAATCTCTAAACCCCTAAACCCTAAAACCCTTTACCCTAACCCTATAAACCATAAACCCTAAATCCTAAATGCTAAACCCTAAATCCTCAAACTCAAAACCCTAAAATACTAATTCCCTAGCACCTAAACCCTTAAACCCTTGAGACCTAAACCCTAAACCCTAAACCCTAAACCCTAAATATAAACCCTAAACTATAAACCTCTAAAACATCAACCCTAAACCCTAAACCCTAAAACTTCACCCTAAACCCTAAAAACTAATCCATAAACCATGAACCCTTAAACCCTAAATCCTAAACCCTAAACCCTAAAGCCCTAAACCCTAGACCTAAACCCTAAAACCTAAACCCTAAATACTTGAAACCCCTAAACCCTAAACCCTAATCCCTAAACCCTAAACGTTAAACCCCATAAACCCTAAACGCTATACACTCAACTCATAAACCACATAAACCCTAAACCTTTATCCTAAACCCTGAACCTTAAACCCTAAACCCTAATCCTAGATCCCTAATCCCTAAGCCATAAACCTTAAACCCTGAGACCTAAAACATAAACCCTTAAATCCTAAACCCGAAAACCCTAAACCCTAAACCCTAAAACCTAAACTAAACCCTAAAACCCCAAAACCTATAAACCATAAACCCATAAATCCTAAACCCTAAACCCTAAACACTAAATCCTAAACCCTAAACCACTAAATCCTAAACCCTAAAACATAAATCCCCTAAACCCTAAACCCTAAACCTATGAAACCCTAAACCCTAAACCCTAAACCATAAAACACTAAACCATAAATTATAAACCCATAAACCTAAATCCTTTAGCACTAAACCCTAAACCCTAAACCCTAAACACTAATCCCTTGAAGCCCTAAACCCCATAAACCCTAAAAACCTAAACCCCTAAACCTATTAAACCCTAAACCCTAAATCCTAAACCCATAAACCCTAAACCCTAAACCCTAAATTCCTAAACCCTAAACCATAAACCCTAAACCTAATCCCTAAACCCTTAACCCTGTAAACCCTAAACCCTAAACCCTAAACCCTAAAAGCACTAAACCCTAAATCCTAATCCTTAAAAACCTAAACCCAAAACCCTAAATCGTAAACCCCTAAACCCTAAACCCTAAATGCCAAATCCTAAACCTTAAACCCTAAGCCCTAACCAAAAAACCCTAAACTCTTAAAACCTAAACCTTAAACACCATAAATACCTAAAGCCTTAAAGACTAAACCCTAAACCCTAAAACCTAAACCCTAAACCTTAAACCCTAAACCCATAAAACCTAAACTCTAAACCCTGAGCCCTAAACACAAAATGCTAAACCCTAAACCCTAAACTGTATACCCTAATCCTTGTAAACCCTAAACCTAAACCTTAATCCTAAACCCTAAACACTAAACCCTAAACTCACATAAACCCTAAACCCTAAACCCTAAATCCTAAACCTATAATCCCTTAGCCCTAAACCTTAACCCCTGAGACCTAAACCCTAAACTATAATCCATATACCCTATACCATAAACCCTAAATCTTAAACCCTAAACCCGGAGCACTAAACCCTAAACCTGTAAACCCTAAACCTAAACCCTAAACCCTAAATCCTAAACCTTGAATAAACCCTAAACCCTAAACCTTTAGCCCTAAAAACTAAGCCTTGAATCATAAAATCCACCCTAAACCATAAACCATAAATCATAAATCCTATACCCTAAACCTAAACCCTAAACCATAAACCCTAAACACTAAACCCTAAACCCTAACTCAAAACTAAACCCTAAACCCTAAATGTCCTAAAACCTAAACTCTTGACTCGTAAACCCCTATAAACCCTAAACCTTTAAACCCATAAACCCTAAACCCTAATCCCTTAAACTAAACCATAAACCCTAAACCCTAAACCCTATAAACTCTAAACCCTAAACCCTAAACCTTAAAAACTAACCTTGAATCGTAAAACCTATAAACCCTAAACCTTTAACCCTAAACCCATAAACCCTAAACCTTAATCCCTAAACCTGTAAACCCTAAGACCTAAAACCCTAAACCCTTGAAATCCCTAAACCTTAAACCCTTAAACCCTAAACCCTAAACCTTGACTCGTAAACCCCTATAAACCCTAAACCTTTTAACCATAAACCCTAAACCCTAAACCCTAAACCCTAAACCCTAAACCCTAAACCCTAAACCTAAATCCCTAAACCCTATACCCTAAACCTTAAACCCTTAACCATAAACCCATAAACCCTAAACCTTAAAACATAAACCCTAAATCCTAAACCCTATAAAACCCTAAACCCTAAAACTCGTAAAACCTAAACCCTAAACCTAAAACCTAAACCCTAAATAGTAAACCCTAAACCCTAAAATGTTGAAACCCTAATCCCTTAACCTTAAAACTTAAACCCCATAAATCTTTAGCCCTAAACCATAAAACCTAAACCCTAACCCTAAACCCTAAGCCCTAAACCTAAACCCTAAGTTGAAACCCTATATCCCTAAACCTTAAACCCTAAACCCCATAAATACCCTAAACCCTAAACCATAAACCATAAACCCTTGGTCATAAATCATATACCCTAAACCCTAAACTAAAAAATAAACCCTAAACCTAAAAACCTATAAACCCTAAACCCTAAACCCTAATCCCTAACCTGTAATCCCTAAACCCTAAACTGATCAATCTTAAACCCTAAATCCTAAAACCCTAAAAAATAAACCCTAAACCATTGAACCCCTAAACCCTAAAGCCTTACCATAACCCTAAACCCTAAACTGACCTAAACCCTAAATCGTAAACCCTAAACTTAAAGCCCTAAACCCTAAACCCTAAACCCTAAACTACACCCTAACCCTAAACCTAAGCCCTAAACATAATCTAAACCTAAACCCTAAACCCTAAACCCTAGTAAACTCAAAACCCTAAACCCTAAACCCAAAAAACAAAACCTTGAATCGTAAACCCCATACACCCTAAACCGTAAACTGTAATACATTAGCCCTAAACCTTAAACCCCGAGAACTAAACCATAAACCCCGAAACCTAAACCCTGAGCACTAAACCCTAAACCTTAAACCCTAAACTGTAAACCATAAACCATAAATCCTAAACCCTAAACCCTAAACCCTAAACCCTAAACTCGATAACATTCCTAAACCATAACCAGATAAACCCTAAAAACTAAACCTTGAATCATAAACCCCATAATCCCTAAGCCTTTAGATCTAAACCATAAATGCTAAACCTGAAACACTAAACCCTAAACCCTAAAACCTTAGCCCTAAACTGTAATCCCTAGCCTTAAACCTTAAACCCTAAGAACTAAACCCTAAACCCTAAACCTTAAACCCTAAACCCTAAACCCTAAACCCTTAAACCCTTAACCCTAAATATTAAACCCTAAACCCTAAACCATAAACCATAAATCCTAAACCCTAAACCCTAAACCAAATCCCTAAACCCTAAACCCCATAAAACCTAAACCCTAAACCTTAAATATTAAACCCCACCTTTAGCCCTAAACCATAAACCCTAAACCCTAAACCCTTAGCCCTAAACCTTAAACCCTAAACCTAAACCCTAAACCCTAAACAATAAACACTAAACCCTAAACCTTAAAACCTAAACCCTGAGCAATAAACCCTAAAACCTAAACCCTATAAATTCAACTCTAAACCATAAACCATAAACCGTAAATCCTAAATCCTAAATCCTAAACCCTAAACTCAAAACCAAAACCCTGAAAAACTAAAACTTGAATTATAAACCCCATAAACCCTAAAACTTTAGCCCTAAACCCTAAACCCTAAAACCTAAACCCTAAACCCTAAACCTTGAAACCCTAAACCCTGAAACCTAAAACCTAAATTATAATCCCTTAACCCTAAACCCTAAACCATAAAACCTAAACCCTAACCAACAAACCCTAAATCCTTATAATTAAACCCTAAACTGTAAAACATAAACCGTAAATCCTAAATCCTAAACTCTAAACCCTAAACTTGAAACCCTAAACCCTATACCCTAAAAACTAAAGCTTGAATCATAAACCCCATAAACCCTAAACCTTAAACCCTAAACCTAAAAAACCCTAAACTGTTAAATCATAAACCCTAAAGACCCTATAACCCTTTTGCCTAAACCATAAACCCTAAAACCTAAACCCTAAACCATAAGCCTTAAACTATGATCCCTTAGCCCTAAAATCTTAAACCATTGATACCCTAAACCCTAAACCATAAACCATAAATCCTAAACCCCAAACCCTAAACTCGAAACCCTAAACCCTAAACCCTAAACCTTGAATCGTAAACCCCATAAACCCTAAACCTTTAGCACTAAACCCTAAACCCTAAACCTTAAACCATAAACCCTAAACCCTAAACCCTAAAAATTAAACCCTAAACCCTAAACCAATCCCTTATTCCTAAACCTTGAGAAACCCTAAACCGTAAAACTTAACCCCTAAACCCTAATTCCTAATCCCTCAACCCAAAATCGTAAACCCTTAATCCCTAAACCCTAAACCCTAAGTCATAAACCCTTAAACCTTAAACTCGAAACCCTAAACCCTAAACAATAAACCCTAAACCCTAAGCCCTAATATGTAATCCCTTAGCCATAAACAATAAACCCTAAGACGTAGACCCTAAACCCTAAACCTTTAGCCCTTAACCCTAAGCCCTAAACTATAATCCCTTAACCCTAAATCTTAAACCCTGAGACCTAAACCCTAATCCCTAAACCCAAAAATCTAGACCCTAAACCTTAAACCCCAAAACCCAAAACCCAAAAACCCTAAAATCTGAGCACCAAACCCTAACCCCTAAACCTTTAATACTAAATCCAAAATCCTAAACCATAAACCATACATCCTAAACCCTAAACCCTAAGCTCCAAACCCTAAACCTTTAGCCTAAACCATAAAACATAAACCCTAAACCCTAAACCCTAAACATTAAATCCTAAACCCTAAGCCTTAAACTATTATCCCTTAACCCTAAACCTTAAACCCTGAGACCTAAACCCTCAACCTTAAACTGTAAACTATAAACCATAAATCCTAAACCCTAAACACTAAATTCAAAACCCTAAACCATAAACCCTAATTCCTAAACCCTAAAAAATAAACCTTAAATAGTAAATCCCATAAACCTTAAACCATAAACCCTAAATGCTAAATGCTAAATCCTAAAAACTAAAGTTGGAACCCTTAGACATAAACCCTAAACCCTAAACCCTAAGCACTAAAACCTAAAATATTTAGACCTAAACCATAAACCCTAAACCCTAACTCATAAAACCTAAACCCTAAATTATAATCCCTTACCCCTAAAACTTAAACCTTTACACCTAAACCCATAAACCCTAAACCCTAAACATTAAACCATAAACCATAAATCCTATACCTAAACCTTAAACTTGAAACCATAAACCCTAAATCGTAAACCCCAAAAACCCTAAAATAAACCTTGAATCGTAAATCCCATAAACCCTAAACCCTAGGGTTTAATATTTATGGTTTAGGGTTTAGGGTTTACGGTTTAGGGGTTAGGGTTGAGTGCTTAGGATTTAGGGTTTAGGGTTTAGGGTTTAGGTTTTAGGGATTAGGTATTAGGGTTTAGGGTTTAGGTTTTAGGGTTTAAGGTTTAGGGCTAAGGGGTTATAGTTTAGGGTTTAGGGTTTAGGGTTTAGTGTTTATCGTTTAGGTTAAAGGTTTAGGGTTTATGGGGTTTATGATTCAAAGTTTAATTTTTAGGGATTAGGGTTTATGGTTTGGGGTTTATGGGGTTTATGATTCATGGTTTATTTTTTAGGGTTGAGTGTTTAGGGTTTAGGGTTTTGAGTTTATGGTTTAGGGTTTAGGATTTCTAGTTTATGGTTTATAGTTTAAGTTTTAATGTTTAGGGTTTAAGGTTTAGAGTTTAGGGTTTAGGGTTAATGGTTTAAGGATTAGGGATAAGGGATTACAGTTTAAGGATTAGGGTTTAGGGTTTAGGGTTTAGGGCTAAAGATTTAGGTTTTATTGGGTTTATGATTCAAGGTTTAATAGTTAGGGTTTAAGGTATAGGGTTTATGGGGTTTACGATTCAAGGTTTAGATTTTAGGGTTTAGGGTTTGGGTTTTCAAGTTTACGGTTTAGAGTTTAGGATTTATGGTTTATGGTTTATGGTTTAGATCTCAAGGTCTAAGGTTTAGGGCTAAGGGATTATACTTTATAGTTTTGGTTTTAAGGTTTAAGGTTTAGGGTTTATGGTTTAGGGCTAAAGGTTTAGGTTTTAAGGGGCTTACAATTCAAGGTTTGGTTTTTAGCGTTTAGGGTTTAGAATTTATGGTTTATGCTTTACGGTTTAGGGTTTAGGGCTAAGGTTTAAGGTTTAGGGTTTAGGGTTGAGTGCTTAGGGTTTAGGGTTTAGAGATTACGGATTAGGGTTTAGGATTTAGGTTTTATGGTTTATGGTTTAGGGATAAATATTTAGAGTTTATGGGGTTTATGATTCAAGGTTTAGCTTTTAGGGTTTAGGGTTTTGATTTTAGGGTTTAAGATTTATGGTTTATGGTTTAGGGTTTAGGGTTTTAATATTTATGGTTTAGGGTTTAGGTCTTAGGGTTTACAGATTTAGGGTCTCATATTTAGGATTATAGTTTAGGGCTTAGGGTTTAGGTCTTAGGGTTTAGGGTTTAGGGCTAAGTTTAGGATTATAGTTTAGGGTTTAGGGTTTAACGATTTAGTGTTATAAGGTTTAGGATTCATGGATTTTACGATTCAAGGTTTAGTTTTTAGGGTTTATGGTTAAGGGTTTAAGGTGGATTACAGTTAAGGGATTAGGGTTTTAGGTTAAGGGTTTACAATTTATTTTTAGTGGCTAGGGCTAAATGTTTAGGGTTTATGGGGTTTATGATTCAGGGTTTAGTTGTTAGGGTGTATGTTTTTATTTAGGGTTTCAAATTTAGTGTTTAGGATTTATGGTTTACGGTTTACAGGGTATTACGTTTTAGTTCAAGGTTTAGTGCTCAGGGTTTAGGGTTTAGTGTTTAGGGTTTATGGATTTGTGTTTATGGTTTAGTGTTTAGGATTTATGTTTTATTGTTTACAGTTTAGGGTTTAATATTTAGGGTTTAGGTTCAGCGTTTAGGTCTCAGGGGCTAAGGTATTACATTTTAGGGCTTATGGTTTATGTTTTAGGGTTTAGGGTTTAGGGTCTAAGGTTTAGGGTTTAGGGCTTCGAGTTTAGGGTTAAGGGTTTAGGGTTTAGTGCTTATGGGGTTTACGAGGGTTTCAAGGTTTAGTTTTAGGGTGTACTGTTTAGGGTTTCAAATTTAGGGTTTAGGATTTATGGTTTATGGTTTAAAGTGGTTTATGGTTTAGTGCTCAGGTTTTAGGGTTTAGGATTTAGGTTTTAGGGTTTAGGGTTTATGGTTTTGTGTTTAGGGTTTAGAGTTTCAAGTTTAGGGTTTAGGATTTATGTTTTATGGTTTATGGTTTAGGGTTTAATATTAAGGGTTTTGGGTTGAGGGTTTAGGTCTCAAGCTTTATGGTTTAGGATTTAGGGCGTAGGATTTAGGGTTTAGGGTTTAGGTTTTAGGTTTCAATGTCTAAGGTATTACATTTTAGGGCTTATGGTTTATGTTTTCGGGTTTAGGGTTTAGGCTTTAAGGTTTACGGTTTAGGGCTTCGAGTTTAGGGTTTAGGGTTTAGTATTTATGGTTTATGGTTTATGGTTTAGGTTTTAATATTTATGGTTTATGGTTTAGGGTTTAGTGCTTAGGGTTTAGGGATTAGGGTTTCGGGTTTAAGGTTTAGGACTAAGGTATTAGAGTTTAGGGTTTATGGTTTATGGTTTATGGTTTAGGGCTTAAGGTTTAGGCTTTATGGGGTTTATGATTCAAGGTATATTTTTTAGGGTTTAGGATTTAAGGATTAGGGATTAGGGTTTAGGGTTTAGGGTTAGGTCTCAGGGTTTAAGGTTTTGGATGAAGAGATTATAGTTTTGGGATTAGGGTTTAGGGTTTATGGGTTAGTGTTTAGGGTTTAGTGTTTATGGTTTAGGACTAAATGTTTAGGGTTTATGGGATTTACGATTTAAGGTTTAGGGTGTAGGGTTTAGGGTTTAGGGTTTTGAATTTAGGGTTTAGGGTTTAGGGTTGATGGTTTATGGTTTACAGTTTATGGTTTATGGTTTAGGGTTTAGGTTTTAGCTTTTAGGGTTTTGACTTTAGGGTTTAGGGTTTAGAGTTTAGGGTTTATGGTTTAGGGCTAAAGGGTTAGTGTTTATGGGGTTTATGATTCAAGGTTTAGTTTTTAGGGTTTAGGTTTTAGGGTTTAGGGTATAGTTTTTATGGTTTCAAGTTTAGGGTTTAGGATTTATTTCTTATGGTTTAAGGTTTAATGTTTAATATTTAGGGTTTAGGGTTTAGCATTTAGTGCTCAAGGTTTAGGGTTTAGGGGATAGGGTTTTAGGTTTAGGGCTTAAGGTTTAGGGTTTAGGGTTTAATTCTAAGGGTTTAAGGTTTAAGGCTAAGGGATTATAGTTTAGGGCTTAGGGTTTAGGGTTTAGGGTTTATGGTTTAGGTCTAAAGGTTTAGGGTTTATGGGGTTTATGATTCAAGGTTTAGTTTTTATGGTTTAGGGTTTAGGGTTTAGGGTTTAAGTCTATGAGTTTAATGTTTATGGCTAAGGGAATACATTTTAGGTCTTAGGGATTAGGGTTTAGGGTTTAGGATTTAGGATTTATGGTTTATGGTTTATAGTTTAGGGTTTAATATTTACCGTTTAGGATTTAGGGTTGAGTGCTTAGGGTTTAGGGTTTCAAGTTTACGGTTTAGAGTTTAGGATCTATGGTTTATGGTTTATGGTTTAGGGTTTAATGTTTAGGGTTCATGGTTTAGCTCTCAAGGTCTAAGGTTTAGGGCTAAGGGATTATACTTTATAGTTTTTGTTTTAAGGTTTGAGGTTTAGGGTTTATGGTTTAGGGCTAAAGGTATAGGTTTTAAGGGGTTTACAATTTAAGGTTTAGTTTTTAGCATTTAGGGTTTAGAATTTATTGTTTATGGTTTATGTTTTAGGGTTTAAAATTTAAGGTTTAGGGTTTAGGGTTGAGTGCTTAGGGTTTAGGGTTTAGGGATTACGGATTACGGATTAGGGTTTAGGGTTTAGGATTTATGTTTTATGGTTTATGGTTTAGGGATAAAGATTTAGAGTTTATGGGGTTTATGATTCAAGGTTTAGTTTTTAGGGTTTATGGTTTTGATTTTAGGGTTTAGGATTTATGGTTTATGGTTTAATATTTAGGTTTTAATATTTAGGGTTTAGGGTTTAGGTCTCAGGGTTTAATATTTAGGGATAAAGGATTATAGTTTAGGGCTTAGGGTTTAGGTCTTAGGGTTTAAGGTTTAGGGCTAAGGGATTATAGTTTAGGGTTTAGTGTTTAGGGTTTAATGTTTAGTGTTAAAGGTTTAGGATTCATGGATTTTACGATTCAATGTTTAGTTTTTATAGTTTATGGTTTAGGGTTTAAGGTGGATTACACTTAAGGGATTAGGTTTTAGGGTTTACAATTTAATGTTTAGGGCTAAATGTTTAGGGTTTATGGGGTTTATGATTCAAGGTTTAGTTGTTAGGGTGTACTATTTAGGGTTTCAAATTTAGGGTTTAGGATTTATGGTTTATGGTTTACAGTTTAGGTTTTAGGGTTTAGTGCTCAGGGTTTAGGGTTTAGGATTTAGGGTTTAGGGTTTAGGGTTTATGGTTTTGTGTTTAGGGTTTAGGGTTTAGGATTTATGTTTTATGGTTTGCGGTTTAGGGTTTAATATTTAGGGTTTAGGTTTAGGGTTTATGTCTCAGGGGCTAAGGTATTACATTTTAGGGCTAATGGTTTATGTTTTAGGGTTTAGGGTTTAGGGTTTAAGGTTTAGGGTGTAGGGCATCGAGTTTAGGGTTAAGGGTTTAGGGTTTAGTGCTTATGGGGTTTACGATTCAAGGTTTAGTTGTTAGGGTGTACTGTTTAGGGTTTCAAATTTAGGGTTTAGGATTTATGGTTTATGGTTTAAAGTTTATGGTTTAGTGCTCAGGTTTTAGGGTTTAGGATTTAGGTTTTATGGTTTAGGTGTTATGGTTTTGTGTTTAGGGTTTAGGGTTTCAAGTTTAGGGTTTAGGATTTATGTTTTATGGTTTATGGTTTAGGGTTTAGGGTTTAATATTTAGGGTTTTAGGTTGAGGGTTTAGGTGTCAAGGTTTATGGTTTAGGATTTAGGGCTTAGGATTTAGGGTTAAGGGTTTAGGGTTTAGGTTTCAGGGTCTAAGGTATTACATTTTAGGGCTTATGGTTTATGTTTTATGGTTTACATATTAGGGCTTAGGGCTTATGGTATATGGTTTAGGTTTTAGGGTTTAGGGTTTAGGGGTTAGGGCTTAGGGTGTAGGGTTTAGGGATTATGAGTTAGGGTTTATGGTTTAGGGTTTAGGGCTCAGGGTTTAAGGTTCAGAGTTTAGAATCTATTGTTTAGGCTTTAGGGATTGTGGTTTAAGGTTTATTGGTTAAGGTTTATGCTAGGGGTAGTTTAAGGCTTAGAGGTTAGGGTTTAGGGTTTAGGGTTCAGGGATTAGGGCTTAGGTCTTAGGGATTTGGGACTAGGGATTAGGGTTTAGGGTTTATTGTTTAGGTTTTAAGGTATAGGGCTCATGGTTTAATGTTTAAGGTTTAGGTTTTAGGGTTTATGCTTTATGATTTACGATTGAGGGCTTAGGGTTTAGGGTATATGGTATATGTTTTATGTTTTAGGGTTTAGGGCTCAGGGTTTAGGGTTTAGAGTTTATGGTTTAGGGATTAGGGTTTAGGTATTATGAGTTAGGGTTTATGGTTTAGGGTTTAGGGATCAGGGTTTAAGGTTTTGGGTTGAGGGTCTATTATTTAGGGCTTAAGGATCATTGTTTGGGTTTTATTGTTTAAGGTTTAGGGTAGGGTTAGTTTAAGGCTCAAGGTTTAGGTATTATGAGTTAGGGTTTATAGTTTAGGGGTCAAGGTTTATAGTTTATGGTTTAGGTTCGAGTGTTGTAAAAATAGGGTTTAGGGTATAAGGTTTAGGGTTTAGGAGTTTAGGATTAGGGTTTAGAGGGGTTTAGGGTTTAGGATTTAGGGAATAGAGTTTAGGGCTTATGGGTTAGGTTTTGGGGTTAAGGGTTAAGGCTTTAGTGTTTAGGGTTGAGGGTTTAGGGGTTAGGGTTTAGGTTTTAGGGTTTAGGGTTTAGGGATTATGATTTCTTGTTTAGGGTTTAATGTTTATGGTTTAGGGTTTTAAGTTTTTGGTTCATGGTTGTAAAAATATCATTTAGGGTTTAGGGTTCAAAGTTTAGAGTTTAGGGTTTATTTTTTAGGGTTTAAGTTTTAGGGTTGGGTGTTTAGGGATCAACATTTAGGGTTTAGGGTTTAGGCTGAAGTGTTTCACTTTATGGTTTAGGTTTTAGGGCTTATGGCTTAGGGTTTAGGATTTAGTATTTATGGCTCATGGTTTAGGATTTATAGTTTAGGGCTCAGGACTAAGAGTTTAGTGTTTAGGGTCTAGGATTTAGGGCTCAATGTTTAAAGTTTAGGGTTTAGGGTTATAAAATAGGGTGTTTGGTGGACTAGTGGCAGTGAAACTAAAAAGAGAAAAATTACGAAAAAATGGTTATGGGAGGATGGTAATCTATTGTTGAGTGACACAAATCATATTTCTTCACCATATCTTGAACATCCATATGGATTTCAGCTACTATAACAAACAAATTAGGCTCAAAATCTACTTATTCCTTACTTGGTATTAGATCATGTTATCCATTTTTTATGGCCCTATAAAATGGACAACTTATTAGGTATGTATGTTGGTGGTTTATGGGTGTAAAAATTTGAAATTTAACAGGGTAACTTACGGCAAGCTAGAGAGCTGCAGCGAAAGTACAAGCCAAAAAGGAGAAAATGGTAGTAAAATACCGTCGCTAGCATTTTATATGCTATCGGCTACTAGCAAGAAAGGATCCTACCGATCGGTAGAAAAATCAGCCGATCATAGACAAATAAATGGCGTAGAAGTGTTGGTAGCATGTATGGGTGCTACTGGTTTGTAGTAGACAATGGTGGTCTTGATAGTGGTCAAGGAAGGTACTATCTGGTGGCATTTTTAGTGCTACCAGCCGGTTGCACAAAGGAGATGATGGAGCAGTCTGATTGACAACATGGTCGCCATTTGTATTTGTATGGATGCTATTGGCCGACAACAAATTGTAAGCTACCAACTAGGAGTGGGGAAATCATGCCACCAACCGGTCGTACATTTATGCTAACCGGCTCAACACCAGAGATGATTATGCTAGTCGTTCTGGGATTAGAAAAATACGTGCAATCAGGTTGAGTGCAAGAACGAACCAAGAATTTATTGGAAGCGGTACATAGGTTGGTTCAACTACCAACTTAATGAGGTATGACGCCCATGTCCTGCCCGTGCAAGCAAAGTACCAAATTCGTATGGCCTCCCATATCCTCTTTAATGAAATTTGTCGGTTGGTGAGGCAATTTCGAGGCTCTTCTTCTATATATTGTAAAATTCGCCTCATTTTAAGGAGATTCATTCTAATTTGTAAAGGAACTTTGTTCCATTTCGTTCTAGTAGCTAATGTGAGCTAAAGGCCTTGAATTTGGCCTTATTGTAAAGGATATTTACCTTGTAGTTACATTGTAATGGATAATGCAAGCTTTTAAGCAATAAAATCGGTATTTTGTGGCTTTTCTTCCCTAATTCGGGTTATATTGCATCTTTTGCCTTCCATTGCGCCTACAGGTATATTGTGCCTGTTATATCTCTTTGAATGACCTTTTAATTTGTTGTGCTTTATGAATCTAGGGAATTGAATATTTTTTTTGGGTATGGTGCTTTTACTTGCCTTCCCTCACTCTATGTACTCCCTATTGTTCTCTCACCTAGAATTTGTCACTCCCTTTCTTGGCACATCACCTTAGCTTAGAGTAGGTTAATTTTATGCATTATTCTATCCATGTCTCCTTGGAAATAATTAGGATAAGATTAGCTTAGGTTTCCATTCTCCACACTTTGGAGAAGTTGGTACTAGGTAAGGAGAAGAAGATGGATTTCTCCAAAGGATTATCCTACTTGTAACATCCCATACTACAAGATAATCCCATGTTATGCAGGTTACACTGATTTTCTCACACATAAATCACAGGCAATCAGAGGTGTTGTAATTTTCCACTAACAATTTTGGCATGTCCGGTGGGACAGAATTCAATATTCTATATTTTTTAAGATTGCATGTGCATCTTGGTGAATTTGTATATTTTGGAATTTTTTAACACGTATAGTGACTCCCAGGATCAAATTTTAGCTGGTTCTAGTAGTATTAGTGGCCCTAGTATATAAGAAGGATTTAAACTTGGTCCAGATAAAGAGAAGAAGGTGTATTTGAATACTTGTAGTTATCACCAGGAAGAGGAAGGAGAGGAAGGGGAGTACAAAGGTCTCCATCTCCACTAAACAAAACATTATCCACCCCTCCACCTAGTATACCCTTCCTTCAATCAACCAGGGTTCTCAAGCCAATCATAATGGCACATCTATAATAACCACTGCCACAAGAAAACCCATTTGTTAATTTTACAGGCAGTAGTCCATTATCCCTAAATGCATATAATCCTATTTTAGTGGCAGCGTTGAAGATAATTCCTTACTTCACTGGGGATAATCATACGATCCCCATTGATAATATTTAAGACATTGCAAATGTTTGTGCCATTCACAAGATCAATGAGATGGATGTTGTAGTGAGGTTCATTTCTTCTTATCTGAAAGGTAAGGCATTGTAATGGTTTAGGAGCCTAAGAGTAGGGTATATTATAAATTGGGATGCATTATATTCAACCCTATGTAATTAGTTAAGAGATAAGGTAAAAATATGTTTTTGTTGGAACAATTAACCACAATTAAGAGGGCCCCGAATGAACAGATGACCGACTTCAACTTTAGGTTTCTAGTGGATGTGGGATCAGATTTCGATTGCCATGAGGCCAACCAGTGGAAGGTGTGTTCCTCTACTTTTTGAGAGCTCTAAATTATGACATAGCTATGATGATACAATTGATGGGGGGAACAACACTGACCATGGGCATATGATATAGCTATCAGAGCAAAGAACTACTTAATTCAAGCAAGCAAGCTGGCACCCTAGGCCATCTATGCCTATATATCCAGAATTGGGAACTCCCTCTACCAGTCAAGCACCTGAAATAGCCCCCATTCCAACCCCTAGAAATCAGAGCTAATAGTGAGGTCTCCACTTCTTCAAGTACTTTCAAGGAACTCCAAAAAGTCATGAAGTAACTGCAGAATTTAGGGAAATGAATTGGTGATAATCAAGAGGCAACAAGCTCAGGGATACTAGACCTTACTAGCCCCAAGATCAAACGAATAGGCCTCCATATCAGCCTAACATGCCTCTCACTCTTAGGTAACAAAGAAAAAATCCAAACCAAGGGCAGTCTCAAATTGCCAAACCATTTCAGCCTTATAATCCAAATGCAGTTTCAACGTCAAGGGCCATGGTTTCGGCTCACAACAACATTATACAAGAGTATGAATGGTCGTTACCCTTGCAATCTACCTCATAATCAATCAACGTGCTTCAACAACGCTCATGAATCAAGCCTTGATGGTGCAGACCATTGGGGTGGCCCAAGAGCCAAGTGAGGAAGAAAATCAACAAACACCTTAGCAAGAGACTCCTCCAACTAAAACCACACTGAGTCAATTAGCAGACTGGAGGAATTTTGTAGAGTTAATCTACTATCCTTTCCAGGGTGTGGTTGCCAATACACAGTCTTATAAAAGGAACATAGAGGAGGGGCAATCATCTAGTCCACTTATTTCTCAGCCCATTTTCACTCAGCAAAGAGTTGACATGCCAAATATATCTCCTAATGCACAAAGCTAGCCCAAGACATTTGACTGTAGCATACCCCTAATGTGCAGAATCAGCCCAGGATACCCAGCTGCGGAAACTCATGGACCAACCCAGGTACCAGAACAAGATCATGCCAAGAAAGGGGCAGACAAAAGGAAAACCTACCTCCATTCAATATCATCGATCAAATGAACAAAGAATAATGTCAGCATTTCCATGTGGGAGTCTTTGGCAATTCCAGAGCAGTGAGATTTGTTGCAAGAATGCTATGGAAAATTGGTCCCCTTCTAATGAGCCATCCAAAAATCAGGAGAGGGTTCTTACCAACACTACACAACAAGGAGAAGATCATTCATGTAAGAATGTGAAGCCTCCACCGTTCTATGTCTCATTGATCGTTTGAGATAAGTTAGTGGACAATTGCATGATCGACTCAGGGGTGAGCAACTTTGTTATGATTCTCATGCGAGGATTTTACTAATGCCTCGATATTTTGGTGTAACGGTTCGTTACATTTGGTATTCGAGCAACCACCCGTGTTTCAATCCCGCTCGTTTGGTTATGCCGTGTAGCCGGGGCTTGTGGGGCGCCTAAACGTCGGTGAAGCGGGGCTCGTACGTATGGGAGTGCGGGCACAAACCCAGCCCGAGTCGGGCTCTACGGAAGCATGGTGGGATGTTATGATCCTCATGTGTGGATTTCACTAATGCTCAAGGTTTTGGTGTAACGGTTCCTTACAAACTTAATGATGCTGAAACAAATCATAGATAAATTAGGCTTAAAATATGAACCAGTATTTACGGGAGTAGTATAATTGGATGGGACATAGCCAGTAGGCACACAGTTGGAGTGATCAAAGAACTAAGCCTTACCCTCCATGATTTGCTTGAATGTCACAGTTTTATAGGATGTATCGGTGATTGATTTTCCACCACTATTTTCCTTGTGCCTTTCGAGGGATTTTACAACCAATATTGGTGGGTACCTATTAGTTGATTAGTCCCCACATGTTATTCAGGACATAAGGTATGAAGCTAAGGCTATGATTAGGTCGGATCCAATTATCCAATTTTCACATTGAGCCTTATGTGCCTAGCCCAATCAATGTAAATTGTGCCATATTCGATCAAGAAGAATGTTTGGAGGCTCAAGAGGCAAAACACAAAGGCTTACAAACATTCTAGACCTAACGCTTGATGATTGGGCTCATATGAGACATGCTTTTGATCCATACAAGGAAATGGAAGAAGTTGAGTTGAGAGTTTATTGTTTACATGAGGAGAACCTGCCCACCCCCAGCCTCACCTAGGCATAAAATGAAGATGATTAATGAAGTGTTTTAGGTGTTCTTTGATGGTTCGAGGAGTAGGCATGGTGCTGGAGTTGAGGTGCAATGCTTTTGTCACCACAAGGTATGAAAGTACTACTCAACTTTCCATTTTTAGTTTTCTTGTTCAAACAATGCATTGACTGAGTATGAAGCTTTGATCCATGGATTATATTGGGCAAGTAAAGAGGGGTATTACAAAACTTGCAAGTGTTTGGGGATAGTGAGTTGATTGTCAACCAGGTTAAAGGACAACATGTTGCTAATAATGATCTACTTAAAGCCTACAAGCATCAGGTATGGGACCTCATGGAAGATTTTGATGCATTCAACATTCATGCCATACCAAGGAAAAGGAACAAGGCCGCGGATAGGCTCACAACAATTGGAGCAACATTTGATGTGGTGGATGTTATCAATTTGAGAGATAAAGTGCTAACGGTAAATACGGATTTAATTGTAAGGCTAGACATATTACATAATGTTACAAGCTAAAAGGTATTTGAGAATAAAGGTTACATCATAGATCATTAAGTAAATACAAGAGGAGTTTGACTTTCATGAAACAAATAACATCAAGTGACAGCTAGATCATTTATAGTGCGAAAACTCCAAGTAGGGTAAGCTACGGACTTTGAAAATTAACCAAGGGGTCGGTTACTTCTAGAGAATTTAGTTTTACATCCAGTAAGATCACCTCCTCCTATGGAAGGAGAAGGCAACCTATTTACCAAGGGTAAAACAAAATCACTTGATTATGCAGCACCTTTGATATATCTTTCTGGAGAGGATATTAAATGAGGACCTAAAGTCCTTTTTATATAAGCAGTGAATCGGGTATGTCTCCCGACCCACCTTTTCAGGACTTCCCAAATGGTTGACACATGGATCTACCTGAGGATTTATAAGGGTTATTTAATATTAGAAATATGAACATCATTTCATTGATATTAAATATTTAACCTAAAGTATATACCTAGGTTAGCATATTTAGATAATAGAAATAAAGAATTTTTCATATTATTAAATATCTAACCTGATAGAATTAGTGATGGACCCATATAGCATTAAGGGTTGGCCAGACCACTTAATCATTATGTTCCAATCAATGGACAATATCAAGAGAGATAAAGTAGCAACCACATATTCAGTGTTAATTAGTAAGACCAACTGTACCAGATAATAACACAAGCTGTGCAAGGTATTTCGAGAATGATCAACAAATAATTAATTTTTTACAAGAGGAGGCTAAGTATCTCAGCTAAAAATCAAGGGAAGCTAGAGCAACAGTATGGGGATCAAGTGGTACAGGTGCGGACAAACAAATTGCTCCAAGGGGTTGGTGACTCTAGAGTCTATTTTCAACCCAAACAACCATATTCTGATGAAGGAGAAGGCCAACATTCGAGTATCAGAAGGGGGATTCTAAGCCCATTTCGGTTGGAGAAGGTAAGATGGGGCTCCAAATAGCCTACAAGATGAACAACAAACAAGCTATCAATTACGTCTTTGTGCAGCATTTGCAACGAGAAATGGATCATGACGTTTTCATGTGGATCTATAAGGATTTCATAGTGGTTGTTAACCCAAAATTGGCATCACCACACCATCTGAATTGAATTCAAGAGCTAAACTCTTTCAGACAGAAGCACAAGGTCAGTCCAACCCTCATATAGAGCCTCTCATGGAATGGAGTTGAATCCAAGGTCATTGAGGCGAGTATTCATTTTCTCGATCAAGCACTCAGAGTTGGGTAGGCCAAATCTGGTGTCGGTTAGGAAAAGGAATAGATAATTAATCGGGT
Source organism: Taxus chinensis (assembly GCA_019776745.2). Lineage (NCBI taxonomy): Eukaryota > Viridiplantae > Streptophyta > Pinopsida > Cupressales > Taxaceae > Taxus > Taxus chinensis. The sequence continues at coordinate 383,225,792 of CM034154.1, forward strand.
TGTGCATGGGTTTTCGGGATCTAAACAGTGGCCTACCATTACTAAGGATCACTATCCATTGCCCTCCATGGAACAGATTCTTAGGTGAGGATAATGACTTTGATTCAGAAAGATCTCTACCCATTCTTGGACGGACTATTCGTGAAGCCTATAATCAGATTATTGCTGAAAGAGGAGGATTTGTAATTCAAATGGAAACTTCACCATAAAATGAAGGCACTTATGCCTACATGGATAGATGCCAGGTCAAACTATCAAATGCTTGAGCAACATCTCATAAATCCAGAAATGGATCCAATGGCATTTAAGGGGCTGTTATGCCTAAAATAGTGTGGTTCAGATACTATCTTGACGACAATCACTGTATTTTCTAGAAAAATGAAAGAATGGAACAACCTCTTTCATTCTTCAGACAAGGTCTTCGTAAAGGTGTAGGAGGTTAATGGAGTGTCCTTGAATCCCATTAAGAAGTGCATATTCATGGCACATGAGGGTAAACTTCTAGGCCATGTCATGTTGAAGGAACTTTAGTGTCAAATAATAGGATTCATCTGAGAGTAGTAGAAGACATGCTCGTGCTCTACCATTTGCGAAGTCATAAGAAGGGCCTCAATGAAATAGAACCTGTCAAAGATGGGTAACCTTGGTCCTAAAATGGGATGCAGACATGGCCAAACTAGGAAGACACTCCAAGTTGTTGAGGGCAATATGGAGTGGCCCTGTAAATGAGTTATCAGAATGCAAGAGTAACATGATGACTTAGGTGGTAGACCATCGAAGCTATTATGGTATGGAGAAGACATTGCAAGATTCTGGTAGCAGATGGAATCTACCTAAAGCATTGTTGGACTAAAGTATAAATACCATTTCCTTCAAATAGGTCATATTAGTTCAAGAGATTTGTAATTCCTCCAAGTGAGGTATTTTTAGGCTCCATTGCATCCCTTTTAGTTTAGGTTGATGCTATATGTAATCAAGTTCTATGTGCACTCTCTGCATGTTCCATTTGGGATGTGTATGATCCTTTGTATCTGTTGTACATATAGTTGTATGTCTTCGTTGCTCTTGCACTTTCCAGTTTCAAGTAAAATTTTGGTGAAGAGAACAACTCAGTTCTCCAGCCCAGGGTTTTGAAGTAGTGACATGCCCCAGACAATGTTTCAAAAGATTAAAAGATGAAGGTCTCAAATGTTAGACATAAGTGTCAGCACTTTAGAAGTGACTCCATGTTCAATGGACATACTCAAGAGTCACTGGTCTTTTAGATCTAGCAGGTAGATCACCTCGCAAGTCGCCAATTGTTATCCATTTTTTGCACTCTTGCAAAATTGGACTAACCTATCAGGTCTGGACATGCTGACAGTTAATGGGAGTAACGATTTTGAAATTTAATAGGATAGTTTGCGGCGAGATGGCAAGCTATGACGAAGGTATCGAGCTGAAAAGGGAAAAAACTAACGATAAAATACGACTGCTGGTAGCATTTTATATACTACCGGCTGGTTGTCATGTTTTCGGATGCTACTGGCTGGTAGCAAAATTGGCGGGTTGCATAGAAAGGTAAACAACACAGAAGTACCGGTAGTATCCTTAGATACTAGTGGCCAGTAGCATGTACGGATGCTACTTGCCGATAATGGATAGTGAAGGTTCCGGACAGTGGTCAAGGAATGTAACTGGTTGGTCAGCATTTTTAGCGCTACTGAGTTGGATATACATAGAGGAAATGATGGAGCAGTCGATTGATAGCATAGGGTCGTCGGTAGTATTGGTACGGATGCTACTGGTCGACAAGTGGATTGTAAGCTATCAGACCAGGTAGTGGGGAAAGCATACAACTTACCATCCGGTCGCATTTTATGACTACCCGCTGACACCAAAGAATGATTATGCTACCTGTTCGGGAGTAGAGAAGTATGTGCTAAGCAACCGAGTGTAAGAACATGAATGAACTATGAATTAATGGAAGCGGTACATAGGTTGGTTCAACTACTAACTTAATGAGGTACGACGCCCATGTCCTGCTCGTGCAAACAAAGTACCAAATTCGTATGGACGTCCCATACATGTTTAATGAAATCATGTCAATTTGCAAGGAAATTTCGAGGCTCTTCTTAAATATATATTGTAAAATTCACCTCATTTTAAGGAGGATTCATTCTATTTTGTAAAGGAACTCTGTCCATTTTGTTCCATAGAGCTAATGTGAGCTAAAGGCCTCAAATTTGAGTTTTATTGTAAGGGATTTTGCCTTGTGCCTACATTGTAATGGATTGTGCAAGCTTTTAAGCAATAAAATTAGTATTATTGTGGCTTTTCTTTCTGTAATTCGGGTTATATTGCATCTTTTTTCCTTCCATAATGTGCCTACAAGTATATTGTGCATGTTTATATCTCTTTGCAAGAGCTTTTAATTTGTTGTGTTTTATGAATCTATGGAGTTGGATATTGTTTTAGATTGTGGCGCTTCTTGTCCGCCCTCTCTCACCTTGTTCCCTTCCCTATTATTTACTCACCCCTAGAATTTCTCTCACCCTTTCTTGGTGCATCACCTTCATCTTAGAGTAGGTTTTTTTTATGCATCTCTTGTATCCCTGTCTCCTTGGAGAGCATTAGGGTAGGATTAGATTAGTTTTCCATTCTATGCACTTTGGAGAAGTTGGCACTAGGTTAGGAGAAGAATCCATATTTCTTTAGAGGATTATCCTACTTACAACATCCGACACTACAGGATAATCCCATGTTATGGATATTACACTGATTGTCTAACACACAAATCATAAGAAATCAGAGGTGCTATAATTTAGCACTAAAAAATCCTTTATCACTACTATGGGTTGATCATTATACCATTAATTATGGTATAGGGATTACGGTTTAGGGTTTAAAATATAGAGTCCAGTGTTAGGGGATTAGGGTTTATGGTATAACATTTAGGGATCATGGTTAAGGGTTTAGTGTTTAGGGTTAATGGTGGTAAAAATAGGGTCTCTAGTTTAGGGTTTAGGGTTTAGGGTTTAAGGATAAGGGTTCAATGTTTAGGGTTTAAGGTTTAGATTTTATGGCTTAGGGTTTAGAGTATAGCGTTTGGGATTCAAAATCTATGGTTTATAATTTAGATTCTTAGGTTTAGGGTTTAGGTTCTTAAGATTAGAGTTTAGGGTTTAGGTTTTAAGGTTTGTAGTTTAGGGTTTAAGACTCAACATTTAGGGCTTAGGGCTTATGATTTATGGTTTAGGGTTTAGGGTTTAGCTTTTACGGTTTATGTTTAGCATTTAGGGTTTAGGGTTTACATTTTATGGAATAAGGTTGAGGAAGTTTAGGGTTTAGAGTTTATCGCTAAGGGTTTAGGGCTCATGGTTCAGGGTTTAGGGTTGGTTTAGAGTTTAGGGTTCATGGTGGTAAAAATAGGGTCTCTTATTTTAGAATTTGATTTTTGGCTTAAGGGTTTGTTGTTTATGGTTTAGAGTTCAAGGTTAAATGTTAAAAGTTAGGGGTTTAAGGGTTTATGGTTTTTGGTTTAGATTTTATAGTTTAGGGTTTAGGGATAAGGGTTAAGGGTTTAGGGTTAAGGGTTCCAGTTGAGAGTTTATGGTTTAGGACCTAGGGTTTATGGTTTAGGTCTCATGGATTAAGGTTTAAGGTTTAGGGTTTATGGTTTAGGATTTACATTTTCGGCCTAAGAGCTAAAGGTTTAGGTCTTAAGTTTTATAGTTTAGGGTTTAAGGTTTATGGTTAAGGGATCTAGATTTAGGGGTTAAGGCTCAAATATTAGGGTTTATGGTTTAGGGTTTAAGGTCTAGTGTTTAAGGTTAAAGATTAAGGGTTTATAATTTAGGGATTATGGTTTAGGGATAATGGTTTAGGTTTTAGGTTTTAGGGTTTAGGTTTTAGAGTTTAGGGTTTATGGATTAGAGTTTAAGTTTTAGAGTTGAGGGCTTATATTTTAGGGTTTAGGGTATAGGGATCAAGGTTTAGATTTTAGGGTTTAGTGTATAATGTTTATGGTTCAAAGTTTAGGGTTTATAATTTAGGACTTATTGTTTAGGGTTTAGGGTTTAGGTTTTAGGGTTTAAGTTTTAGGGTTTAGTATTTAGGGTTTAGATTTTAGGGTTTAGGGATTAGAGTTTAGGGTTTCGGTTTTAGGGCTTAAAGTTTAGGGTTTAGGGTATAGGGTTTAATGTTTAGGTTTTAGGTTTTAGGTTTTAGATTTTAGGGTTTAGGGGTCAGTGTTTAGGGTTTAAAGTTTAAGGATTTAGTCTAATAGGATTTTAGTTTTAGTGCTCTAGGATTAAGGTAGGGTTAGGGCCTAGGGTTTAGGGTTTAGGTTTTAGGTTTAGGGTTTAGGTTTAGGGTTTAGGGTTTAGGGTTTAGGGTTTACAGTTAAGGATTTAGTGTATAGGTTTTAGGGTTTAGGTTTTAGGTTTTACAGTTTAGGGTTTAGGGTTTAGTGTTTAGGGATACGGGTTTAGAGTTTAGGTTTTTAAGCTTAGGGTTTAGGGTTCACATTGGTAAAATTAGTGTTTAAGCTTTAGGGTTTTAGTTTTAAGATTTACAGTTTACGGTTTAGGGTTCATAGTTTATGTTTTAAGATTTAGGGTTTCTAGTTTAAAGTTAATTGCTTATGGTTTAGGGTTTAGGGGTAAGGGTTTAGTGTTTAGGTTTTAGGGTTTAGGTTTTAGGTTTTAGGGTTTAGGGTTTAGGTTTTAGGGTTTAGGTTTTAGGGTTTGGGTTTAGGGTTCAAGGTGGTAAAAATAAGGTTTAGGGTTTAGGTTTTAGTGTTTAAGATTTAGTGTTCAGGCATTAGGATTTATGGTTTAGGGTTTAGGTTTTAGGGTTTAGATTTTAGGGTTTAGGATTTAGGGTTTAGAGCTGAAGCCTAAGGATTTAGGGTTTATGGTTTAGGTTTAGGGTTTAGGTTTTAGGGTTTAGGGTTTAGGGTTTAGGGTTTAGGGTTTAGGTTTTAGGTTTTAGGTTTTAGGGTTTAGGTTTTAGGGTTTAGGTTTTAGGGTTTAGGGTTTAGGGTTTAGGGTTTAGGGTTTTAGGGTTTAGGGTTTAGGTTTTAGGGTTTAGGTTTTAGGGTTTAGGTTTTAGGTTTTAGGGTTTAGGGTTTAGGGTTTAGGTTTTAGGTTTTAGGTTTTAGATTTTAGGGTTTAGGATTTAGGGTTTAGGATTTAGGGTTTAGGGTTTAGGGTTTAGGGTTTAGGGTTTAGGGTTTAGGGTTTAGGTTTTAGGGTTTAGGGTTTAGGGTTTAGGGTTTAGGGTTTAGGTTTTAGAGTTTAGGGTTTAGGGTTTAGGTTTTAGGTTTTAGGGTTTAGGGTTTAGGTTTTAGGGTTTAGGTTTAGGGTTTAGGGTTTACGGTTTAGGGTTTAGGGTTTAGGGCTCAGGGTTTAGGATTTAGGGTTTAGGATTTAGGGTTTAGGATTTAGGGTTTAGGGTTTAGGGTTTAGGGCTTAGGGTTTAGGGTTTAGGTTTTTAGGATTTAGGTTTAGGGTTTAGGTTTTAGGTTTTAGGGTTTAGAGTTTAGGGCTCAGGGTTTAGCGGTTAGGAATAAGGGTTTAGCAACTAGGGTTTAGGGTTTAGGGTTTAGCAACTAGGGCTAAAGGTTTAGGGTTTAGGGCTTAGGTTTTTTTTAGGGTTTAGGGTTTACAGTTAAGGATTTAGTGTATAGGTTTTAGGGTTTAGTGTTTAGGGATACGGGTTTAGAGTTTAGGGTTTAGGTTTTAGGTTTTAGGTTTTAGGGTTTAGGGTTTAGGGTTTAGGGTTTGGGGTTTAGGTTTTAGGTTTTAGGTTTTAGGGTTTAGGGTTTAGGTTTTAGGTTTAGGGTTTAGGTTTAGGGTTTAGGGTTTATGATATAGGGTTTAGGGTTTAGGGGTAAGGGTTTAGTGTTTAGGATTTATGTTTAAGGGTTAAGGGCTTATGATTAAGTGTTTAACGCTTATGGTTTTGGGTTTAGGTTTCAAGGTGGTAAAAATAAGGTTTAGGGTTTAGGGCTCAGGGTTTAGGATTTAGGGTTTAGATTTTAGGGTTTATGGGTAAGGGTTTAGGATTTAGGGTTTAGGGGGTTTAGGATTTAGGGTTTAGGATTTAGGGTTTAGAGCTGAAGCCTAAGGATTTAGGGTTTAGGGATTAGGTTTCATATTTTAGGGTTTAGGGTTTAGGGTTTAGGGTTTAGGGTTTAGGGTTTAGGGTTTAGGTTTTAGGTTTTAGGTTTTAGGGTTTAGGTTTTAGGGTTTAGGTTTTAGGGTTTAGGGTTTAGGGTTTAGGGTTTAGGTTTTAGGGTTTAGGGTTTAGGGTTTAGGATTTAGGGTTTAGGGTTTAGGGTTTAGGTTTTAGGGTTTAGGTTTTAGGGTTTAGGGTTTAGGGTTTAGGTTTTAGGGTTTAGGGTTTAGGTTTTAGGGTTTAGGGTTTAGGTTTTAGGGTTTAGGGTTTAGGGTTTATGGTTTAGGGTTTAGGGTTTATGGTTTAGGGTTTAGGTTTTAGGGTTTAGGGTTTAGGGTTTAGGGTTTAGGGTTTAGGGTTTAGGTTTTAGGGTTTAGGGTTTAGGTTTTAGGGTTTAGGGTTTAGGTTTTAGGGTTTAGGGTTTAGGATTTAGGGTTTAGGGTTTAGGGTTTAGGGTTTAGGTTTTAGGGTTTAGGGTTTATGGTTTAGGGTTTAGGTTTTAGGGTTTAGGTTTTAGGGTTTAGGGTTTAGTGTATAGGTTTTAGGGTTTAGTGTTTAAGGTTTAGGGTTTAGGGTTTAGTATTTAGGGTTTTTGGGTTAGTGTTTATGGTTTAGGGTTTAACGTATAGGGTTTAGGTTTTAGGGTTTAGGGTTTTGTGTTTAAGGTTTGTTGTTTAAGGCTCAGGGTTTAGGATTTAGGGTTTATAATATAGGGCTCAGGGTTGATTGTTTAGGGTTTAGGGTTTAGGGATAGCAACTAGGGTCTAGGGTTTAGGGTTTAGCAACTAGGGCTAAAGGTTTAGGGTTTAGGGCTTAGGTTTTTTTTAGGGTTTAGGGTTTACAGTTAAGGATTTAGTGTATAGGTTTTAGGGTTTAGTGTTTAAGGTTTTAGGGTTTAGGGTTTAGGATTTAGGGCTTTTGGGTTAGTGTTTATGGTTTAGGGTTTAACGTATAGGGTTTAGGTTTTAGGGTTTAGGGTTTTGTGTTTAAGGTTTGTTGTTTAAGGCTCAGGGTTTAGGATTTAGGGTTTATAATATAGGGCTCAGGGTTGATTGTTTAGGGTTTAGGGTTTAGGGATAAGGGTTAAGGGTTTATTATTTAGGCTTAATGTTTAGTATTTAGGGTTTATGGTTTAGGTTTAAGGGTTTAGAGTTTTGGGTTTTGGATTTAGGGCTCAGGTTTAATGGTTTTCGGTTGGCTTTAGTTTTTACGGTTTTGGGTTTAGCTACAATCATTTAGGGATTAGGGATTAGGGATTAGGGTTAAGGGTTTAGCATTTAGGGGTTAGGGTTTATGGTTGTAGAAAATAGGGTTTAGGGTTTACGATTTAGGGTTTATGGTTTATGGTTTTTGGGTTTAGGGTTTATGGTTTAGGTCTAAGTGGTTAGAGTTCAGGGTTCAAGTTTTAGGGCTATGCATTTATGGTTTAGGGTGAAGGTTTCAGGACTTAGGGATTATGGTTTAGGGTTTGGGGTTTAGAGTTTAGGGTTTATGGTTCAGGGTTTAGGGTTCAATTTTTAGGGTTTAGGGTTTAGGATTTAGGGCTTAATGTTCAGGGTTTAGGGTTTATGGTGGTAAAAATAGGGTGTTTGGTGTACTTATAGTGGTGTAACTAAAAAGAGAAAAATTGTGAAAAAAGTTTATAGGAGGATGGTACCTTTGCGATCATGTCGTTAAGATGAAATGATAATTTTTTCATATTGAAACTCTATTGTAGAATAAAAAAAATCATCTTTCTTCACCATTTATTGAACATCCATCTAGATTTCAAAATTTGTAGTAGACAAATAAGAATCATTCTCTACCTCTTCCTTACCTGGTTTTAGATCCTTTATTTCTACCACAAGTTGATCATACTACCATTGATTACGGTATAGGGATTAGGGTTTGGTGTTCAAAACTTTAGATTTAGGGTTTAGGGTTCATGGTGGTAAAAATAGGGTCTATGGTTTAGGGTTTAGGTTTCATGGTTTGAGGTTTAAGGTTTAATTTTTTAGGGTTTAGGGATGACGGTTTAAGGTTTAAGGTTGAGGGTTTAAGGTTTAGGGATCAAGTTTTAGAGTTTGGGGTTTGGGGTTCAAAATATGTGGTTTAGGGTTTAGGTTTTAGGGTTTAAATTTCATAGTTTAGGGCACAAGGTTTAGGGTTTAGGGTTTAGGTTTTAGTGTTTAGGACTCAAGTTTTAGGGATTAGGGATTATGATTTTGGTTTTAGGGTTTAGTTTTTAGGGTCAAGGGTTTATGGTTTACTGTTTAGGGTTGACAGTCTAGGGATTAGGTTTTAAGGATCATGGTTTAGGTTTCAGGGTTCAAGGTTTAGGGCTTAGGGTTCAATATTTAGGGATTAGGGTTTATTGTTTACGATTTAGGGTTAAGGGTGCTAAAAATAGGGTATCTTTTTTTAGTATTTAGGTATTAGGTTTAGGGTTTTGGGTTTTGGGTTTAAGGTTATAGGTAAGGATTTATGGTTTAGGGTTTAGGGTGTAGGATTTAAGGCTAAGGTTTTATGGTTTAGGTTTAATGGTCTAGAGTGTAAGGTTTAATATTTAGGGTTTAGGATTTAGGGTTGAGGGTTAAGGGTTTGGGTTGAAGGTTTAAGGTTTAGGTCTCATCATTTATGGTTTAGGTCTCAAGGCCTAGGGTTTAGGGTTTATGGTTTATAATTTAGGGGTTAGGTTTCAGGTCTTAGAGCTCAGAGTTTAGGGCTTGGGTTTTATGGTTTAGGGTTCATGGCTCATAGTTTAGGTTTCAAGGTTTAGGGTTTAGGGATTAGGGCTTAATGTTTAGGGTTTAGGGCTTGATGTTTATGGTTGAGTTTTTAGAGTGTAGCGCTCAGGGATTATGGTTTATGGTTTCTCAAGCAATGTTTAGGTTTTACGATTTAGGGATTAAGGTTTAGGGTTTATAGTTTAGGGTTTAGGGATTAGGGCTCATTGTTTAGGGTTTAGAGTTTAGAGTTTAGGGTTTAGGGATCAGGGTTTATGCTGTTAGAGATCATGGTTTATGTTTTAGGGTTTAGGGTTTCAGGATTAAGGATCTAGGATCAGGGATTAGGGTTTAATGTTTAGGGTTTAGAGATGATGGCTTATTGTTTAGGGCTTAAGGTGTATGGTTTAGGGTTTAGAGTTTAGAGATGATGGCTTATTGTTTAGGGCTTAAGGTTTATGGTTTAGGGTTTAGAGTTTATGGTTTAGGGATCAAGTTTTAGTGTTTAGGGTTTAGGGTTTAGTTTTAGGTGTTAGGGTTTAGGGTTCAAGGCTTAGGGTTTAGGGTTCAAGGTGGTAAAACATAGATTTTAGGGTTTAGGGTTTAGGTTTATGTTTTAGTGTTTAATGTTAGGATTTAGGGTTTACTGGTTATGGCTTAGGGTTTAGGTTTTAGGGTTTAGGGTTTAGAGTTTAACTTTCAACATTTATGGTTTAGTGTTTAGGATTTGGGACTTAGGGTTTAGGGTTTAGGATTTACATTTTAGATTTTAGGGTTTAAGGTTTATGGTTCATGGTTCATGGTTTAGGATTTAGGGATTGGGTATTAAGGTTTAAGGCTCATTGTTTATTATTTATGGTTTAGGGTTTAGGGTTTAGGGATTGGGTATTACGGTTTAGGGCTCATTATTTATTGTTTATGGTTTAGGGTTTAGGGTTTATGTAAAATTCTCATTTTAAGACTTTAGAAACAAGGGAATTTTTTTAAAATCATAATGTCCTCTATTCTAAATAAAAAATCATTTAGAACACACATTCCATGCCAATCAATCTCATAACAGATAACCATATGCAACTGTAATGACTCGGTATGCTACCGATCTCTCATATCATGAGTTAGTTACCAACCGATCTCTCATGTTGACTTAAAGTATAGAATAATTAATGTATACTATGTATAATTGGTTCTCCTACCCTATTCTAGGTACTGAGTGATTTCTTTAAAGAACCTATCTGAATATTTGTTACCAATATTCATTTGACATCATGTTACTTTAAAATAGGTGAGATAGGTCAATATAACCAGCAACTTGCGATACTTTGGCCGAATATTTTCAACATACTATTCATGTTACTATTCCTATATGACATATTCTTCATTTCAGAATATGTCCTTCACCTCACTCTACTGTTATCTAGAATGGTCTTTACTGACTACTGTCAGTCCACTTGCCCAAGGTTTGACCCTAGCTCAGGTTAGCAACATAATTTATTATAGGAAGATGATCATGATGACTTAGGGTATATGGGCATACTCGACCGACCTAAATCAAATGGATGTGCTAAGGTACCCTGAGTCATAAAAAGCTACTCCCTATTCTAAACATGCTACTAACTTGACCTAGAGAGAAAACTAAGTTCCAATCCAGATGTGTGTAGATCTAGATGAACAATACGGAAGGGTGTTACCACATGTCAACTGCAACACTATATCCTTGAGAAGTCCTTGGAATTATCGAACATACAGTCCTATAGTTGGCATGTGCCAACATCCTTTAGGATTGATTCATTATGATGTACATATCCCTTGGTGGTCATTAGATTAATAATTAAATTGGATTAAGATTCAGATTACAAAAATCATGCCTAACCTTAATTCCAACATTCAATAAGTTAAATATTGAGAACTTCATTAACTCATGTTTGCATTAATGTTTACTAACGTGGAATAACATGTAGTCATCCTGAAAAATAGGACAACAAACATCAAGCATTTAATTCTTTACGCAACCTAGTTGTCCAAATCAAATGCGTCATCCACCTAGATTCAGCTAGTGTTTACTTCGTATAAATGAAGTACAAATATTAGAGATCATAACCACTATTCTTTTTTATCTTTCTTTATTTTGAGAGAGGAAGAGTCTTCCTCTACATGATTAGATGTTAAGGTTAACTTAACCTATTTACCAATATTTACTCATATAGTTTAATTGTATGTCCAAATCATATTTCATATTAAAATTTAGCTGTGTAGATAAAGAATGACATCTTTTTTAGTTTAACAAGTTAATTATAATAAGGGGGTTTGTACTATCCCCTTAATACAACTTATTACATGATAACAACAATAATATACAAAACAGATATAAAGAATACCGCCAAGATATCGCTACTATTTTCGTCATACAAGTACAAAAGAATTCACACCACAAATTAAAGTCCAACTCAAAACCTTTCATTTCAAGGTGATAAATATACATTTACAAGACTATGTATTTCAACCATACTACATTTCAATTATCATTAAGTTCATAATAGAACATCATTTTTCTTTTCCAATACAACTCAAGAATGAATTGAAATTCTTTACATAAGATCCATAACTAAATAAGCCAATGCATAATAATTTTTTTCCTTGTTTTATCACTTACGATGTCCATATGTAAAAATTTCTATCAGGGGTCAGTTCAATGAACTGAGCATGATAAGCACTAAATATTAAAATGAAGTGAATTCCACTAATTGTTCCATTAAAACAACTCTGCTTTAATGAAACAACATATATATATACATATATATATATATATACATATATATATATATATATATATCATATAAATAAGCATAAGTAATATCAACTAGAAAAGAAGTGCAATAATGAATCTGAATTTACTTTTAATAAAAGAGCATAATATAATATGCAACATCTACATTATAACATATGGTTTAATTTATCTTATCAATTACTTCTAGAAAATCAAAAAATCTTGTAACCCAATTGTTTCATAATTCTATCAAATTATAAATACAACATTTATCTTTACTGTGTAGCAAAAAGAAGTTATTCACAACCTAGCTCATATTAGGATGTTTCATCCTACCAGTTAAGCAAATAAGAATCAATACATACAATTTCCCTTACACTAATCATCTAAAATTCAGACGTAGGTTCAGAACACAAAAAATTACTTTAGATCAAAGATAACAATATGGATTCTTTATGAAAGAGAACATTTAAATAAGAATCCCAATTCAATCCATGAAGGAATAGAGAATCAACACAATCTAACTGCAAGTCTTACTAACTTCCACATGTTATAAGATATCATTCAAATATCTAAAACCAGATGTTCCACAGTCAAAGCTAGAATCACACACGGTTAATTTCTTAACGTGTCCATCCAAAAAGGGTTCATAATAAGACAGAGTGTAAAAAGAGGAAACCTTCCAATATCAAATCCAAATGAAGTGTGACTCATTCAAGCAAAGCAATTGGTCTAAGTATGTTATTATTTTCTTTTCAATAGATCGACTAAGCTATTCTCTTTCCACATCATTACAAAAAATGATTAGTACAAGTAGACTAACAATCCACAAAGAAATTCCCATCTCAGAAGAGAATCAAAATTCATATAATTTCCATCAAGTGAACTCATCTTTACAAAAGTAAAAGGATCTCAAATAGAAAGGGGTCTAAATCTATAATTCATTTCATTTATACTATCAAATGAATTCCAACTTCTATTTCAAATTAGAATTTTATTAGCTAGTTCCCAACAGGGAATACAAAACCAAACCAACACTTTAAAGAAAGCACACTTCTAGTTTTCCCTTACTAATCAATACAACCTAGTTTATATATTCCAATTGATTAAACACAAGTTCGAATTCATTCGCCAGAAAGGAATACCCAGTACAATCCCAAAAATAGTATACTATCCATAAGAGAACATATTCCTTTCTCTTTAAAAGACCCAGAGATTCATTCAATGAACCCAACAAGGAATAGAAAATCTAAAATAGTATAAGATAAACAAGATTCAATAAAACTCACGAACTTAGTAAAAATTATAATCCCATTTACAAAGCTTCAATAGATTAATACCAAAGAGTAAGTAGTTTGTGATCCAATAAGAACAGTTATACAAAACAATCTGAACCAGAGATAATGTATCCTACCATACAAAATTAAGTACACTAGGTTATTCAACTCTTCTTTCTAATAAAACCCAAAAATCAATTAAACGGATTTAAAGAGAGTAAGAAAACCCAAAATACATTTATGTCAAGTAATGTCCTAGTCTTACCTCTAACGTGACTGAAACAAAATCACAACAGAGACTCTCAAGTTTAACCTAAAAATATTGTGACAAGGAAGGTATTCGTTTCAAACATTGATCACAAGAAGAAGAATGCATACTGCATTTCCATAATCCTCAAAATTGTTAACGAATATTCCCAATGAACTCTATATAAAATCAAACCCACAACAAGATAGAGTTCCAATCTATTAACACTTAAAAAAAAATTCAAACCTTCCACAAGACGTGGGTTTTCTCATAGAAAGAGAGAGAAGATTATCCTCCATATTCGCACACATTTCAAATTTCAAAGAAGGCGGTACAATCTGCAACAACAGAAGTACCACAAATAATCCAACAAGAAGATACAAGGAGAAGATCTCAAAAGAGATTACCAAATCAAATTCAAACCAAAATTAATCTCTCAAGCACTTTCAAGAAGAAAGTCCATAAATGAGTTCAAATCATTTCAAATCCTTGAATACGAGTAAAAATCAAGATCAAAACACAAGTACAGAACAAAAAACCTCGACTCGAATACTATTTTAGGACATACAAGTATTGAATACAAGTACAATGTCGAACACAAAGCTTCAAAAAAAAGTTTAGAACAACACAAAGTTCTAATAAAAGCTTAGAACAAAACACGAAGCTCCAATACAAGTTCAAACTAAACACAAGGCTCCAAATAAAATTTTAGAAAAAAACACTAGGCAACAAATGCAAGTTCAAAACAACACCAACTTCGAACACATGTTTAGAATGAAATACAGTGCTTGAAATACAAGTTTAACATGCATGTCAACAATGATCTTGCACAAAGAGAAAGTTCCCAAAGGATAAGATTATTTAGCAATGGATTTATATCTAAAAACCACATAGATTCATAAAAGCATGAAATTAATTAACTAGACAAGTCATACAAACATTTATCTCATGAGAGTAGAGTTGTTTTAATGAATCATTTAGAAGAAAGAAAGAAATATTAATGGGTAGAACCTATCATGCCCTATAGTGCCTATGCCAATTCGAAGAAGACTTCTATCCGAGCTTCCCACTCTTTTTCTTCTTCATGAAAGATCAAAAAACAAACAAATTTTCTTCCAATGCCAACAAGAAGCTACAAGGAGAAGATCTCAAAATAGATTACCAAATAAACTTCAAACCAGAATTAATCTCTCAAGCCTTTTCAAGAAGACAATCCATAAATGAGTTCAAATCATTTCAAATCCTTGAATACGAGTAAAACTTGAGCTCATAATACAAGTACATAACCAAACACATCGACTCAACTACAAGTTCAGAACATGCAATTATTGAATATGAGTACAGTGTCAAACACGAAGCTTCAAAAAAAAATTTAGAACAAAACAAAGCTCCAATACAAGCTCTGAACAAAACACAAAGCTCCAATACAAGTTCAAACCAAACACAAGGCTCTAGATAAAAATTCAAAATGAAACACAAGGAACCGAATACTAGTTCAGAACAACACTAGCCTCAAACACATGTTCAGAATGAAATACAGAGCTTCAAATATAATTTTAACATGCTTGTCAACACTAATATTGCACAGAGAAAGTTTCCAAAGGCTAATATTATTTAGCAATGGATTTACATCCAAAAACCAAAGAGATTCATAAAACCATGAAAGTAAATAACTAGACAAATCATGAAAACATTTATCTTAAGAGATCAGGGTTGTTTTAATGAATCATTTAGAAGAAATGAAGAAATCTTAATGGGTAGAGCCTATCATGTCTGATAGTGCTTCTGTAAATTCTAAGGAGACTTCCAGTCGAGCTTCCAACTCTTTTTCTCCTCCATGAAATATCAAAAACCAAGCATCTTTTCCTCAAATGCCTCATATACATTTCCTTCAATTGAAAATAGAGCAGAGAAACTAAAAATATCCACAAAGTAGAATTCAAACTACTAGTTTGAATAACTAGATAGCTCCATGCAGAGAAAAATTCATGAGACATGTAAGACAAAACAACCTCGCACAAATCCACCTCCCTTATTTCAAATATGGTTTACACATAAAAATTGAGTTCCATAAATACAATTACTTCCAAATCTCCTGCTTATCTCTCCTTTCCACCACCTCCCAAAATTGGAAAATGCCATTTCTAATTTAACATGCATTTCCATCTTTAGTGAAGCCTCCTCGTATGCCTCCACTAAAGTTTACTAGCCTTTTCAAAAATTAGATGTACCTCCCTTCGATTAACTAAATCAAATCAATTAAATTCCATTGGAACCGTCACCATAGTGCCATGCGACCCCTTAGGTTCCCTTTTAATAGTTTAGGATAGATTTCCCAAAACTTAGGTTAGTCTAACAATAATTACCTTAGGTCTTAAAACATTGCTATAGGTAATTTCCACCTTAGGTTAGGTCAAATTCTTAACCATATAGTATTAGGTCGTAGATCAAATAGCCTAGAATTACTTTAGCAATTTTCTCCCTTATTCATTTAGCATAAGAGCTTAGGTTAGGACGTCATCCAAACACAATAGAAATAAGAATTTTAGGCTAGATTATAATCTAATTAAGTAGACATATCTAGGAAGTAGGTGCTTTTTACCTAGTCTAGGACACCGTTAGGATAATCCTTTATTTTTTAGGATTTTGATTCCCTTTGTAGTCATTAAGTAGACTATATTTTGTTTAAGATGATAATTTCCTAAAGAGATCAATCCAAAATATCCAAGAAATATTATATAACCGAATGAAGGCATGTCATACAAGACCAAATAATTTGTAACATACAAAGTTCAATCCACTATGTATCTCAAACTAATGATTGTCAATTTATCATTTAGTC
Source organism: Taxus chinensis (assembly GCA_019776745.2). Lineage (NCBI taxonomy): Eukaryota > Viridiplantae > Streptophyta > Pinopsida > Cupressales > Taxaceae > Taxus > Taxus chinensis. The sequence continues at coordinate 383,241,789 of CM034154.1, forward strand.
TGGTAAGGAGATTTAAAAAATTCCTTAGATAACTAGAATTGATCCAAGGAGGAGTCAGTAAAAGAGATAAGTTTGCAAATCCCAAAACAATATTGCAACTCACCTACAAGAAGTGAAGAATGGATTCTTGTAAGCTGTATCATTGCAGTCTAATGAATCCAAGAGCAGAAATTATTTATCCATAACAAACATGATTTTCAACAATTAAGGAAACACACCTCATTCAAGAAAATCACATGCCTATGCTTGTAATGCAAAAGAGAAATATAACTTATTGTCACAGGTGTTATAGTTTAGGGTTTATTGTTTAGGGATAAATTTTTAGGGTTTATGGCTCAAGGATTAGGGTTTGGGTTTTAAGATTTAGGGATTAATGTTTAGGGTTTATGAATCATGGCTTAAGGACTATGTTTAGGGATCAGGGATCATGGTTTAGGTATTATGGATTAGCATTTAGCATTTAGGGTCTAGGGTTCATGGTTTAGGTATTAGGTTTTAGGGATAAGAGTTTAGATTTAAGGGTTTAGGGTTTATGGTTTACTACTAAGGGTTTAGGGTTTAGGGCATAGTGTTTAGGAATAGTGGTTTAGGTTTTAGTGCTTAGGGTTTAGGATTTAGTGTTTAGGGTTTAAGGTTTATGGTTTAGTGCTCATGGTTTAGGGTTTATTGTTTAGGGCTCAGGGTTTAGGGTTTAGTGTTTAGGTATTAGTATTTTGGGTTTATGGATTAGGGATTATGGTTTAGGGCTCAGTGTTTCAGGTTTAGGGTTTATGGTATAGGGCTTAGGGTTTAAGGTTTAGGGGTTAAGGGTTTAGGGATCATGTTTAGGGATTATGGGTTTAAGGTTTAGGGTTTATGGTTCAAATTCTAGGTTTTAGGGTTTAACATTTAGGCTTTAGGCTTTGAGGTTTAGGGTTTAGGGTTTACATTTTAGGCTTTAAGGCTCATAATTTATGGTTTATTGTTTAGGGTTTATAGTTTAAGGTTTAGATGTTTGGGGCAAATGTTTAAGGGATTAGGGGTTTAAGATTTAGGGTTTAGGGTTTAGGGTTTAGTGTTTAGGGTTTAGGGTTAAGGGTTTAGGGTTTTGGGTTTTGGGCTTAGGACTTAAGGTTTTGGGTTTAGGGATAAGGGTTTAGGGTTTATGTTTTAGGTCTTAAGCCTCAATGTTTAGGGTTTAGGGTTGATGATTTAGGGTTTAGGGGTTGAGGTTTTTGGGTTTTGGGTTCAGTGTTTAGGGTTTAGGTGTAGGGGTTTGCATTGAGGGTTTATGGCTCATTGTTTAGGATTTAGAGTTTTTGGTTTTAGGTTTAGGGTTTAGGATTTAGGATTTAGGTTTTAAGGTATAGGATTAATGATCAAGATTTAGGGTTTAGGGCTCATGCTTTAGGGATAAAGATTTATCATTTAGCGTTTAGGGTTTAGAGTTCAGGGTTTAGTGTTTAGGGTTTATTAATTAAGGATTATTGTTTATGGTTTAAGTATTAGGGTTTAGGGTTTAGTTTGTATGGCTCATTGTTTAGGGATAAGGGATTTAGGGTTAAGGACTTAGGGATTTGGTTTAGGGTTTAGGGCTTAGGTTTTAGGGTTTAATTTTTAAGGTTTAGGTTTTACAGTTTATGATCAAGTCTTTGGGTATAGGGTTTAGGGTTTACGACTTTATGTATAAGACTTAGTTTTTAGTGTTTAATGTTTAGGGTTTATGGCTCATTTTTTAAGGATTAGGGTTTAAAGTTTATCTTTTAGGGTTTAGGGCTCAGGGTTTAGTGTTTAGGGTTTATGGTTTAGGTTTTAAGGCTCAAGATTTAGGGTTTAGGGCTTAGGGTATAGAATTTAGGTTTTAGGGTCTAGGGTATAGGGTTGAGTGTTCAGGATTTAGGGTTTAGGGTATAGGGTTAAGGGATCCTGGTTTAGTGTTTAGGGTTTAGGGTTTATTATTTAGGGTTTAGGGTTAATAACTTAGGGTTTATGGCTCAGGGTTTAGAGTTTTGTTGTTTAGGGTTTAAGGTTCAGGGTTAGGGGTTACTTGTTTAGGGTTTAGGGTTCATGGTGTAAAAATAGGGTCTTCAGTGGACTAGTTGGAGTGAAACTAAAAAGAGAAAAAATCTGAAAAAGGGTTATGTGAAGATGGTACCCTTGTGATCATGTCGATAATATGAAAAAAAATTGTTATCACAAAAATATCTTGTATACTAGCACAAATCATCTCTGTTATCCATATCTTGAACATCCATCTGGATTTCAACTACTATAAAGATAAATAAGACTCAAACTCTACCTCTTCCTTACTTGGTGTTAGATCCTTTATCACTACCATGAGCTGATCATCCTACCATTGATTGCGGTATAGGGATTAGGTTTTGGGGTTTGAAATATAGGGTTTAGGGTTTTGATTCAACGGTTTATGGTAAAGGGTTTAGAGATTAGGGTTTAAGGTTCAAGATTTAGGGTTTAGGGTTTAAGGTTTAAGGCATATGGTTTAGGGTTTAGGGTTTAAGGCATAGGGTTTAGGGTTTAGGGTTTATGGTTTAGGGCTTTGGGTTTAAGGTTTAGGATTTACTGTTCAGGGCTCAGGGTTCAATGTTTAAGGTTTGGGGTTTAGGGCTTAGGACTTAGGGTTTAGGATTTATTTTTTTGTGTTTAGGATCAGTATCAAAATTTAGGGTTTATATTTTTGGGTTAAGGGTTTAAGGATCAGGTTTTTATGCTTTAGGGTTTAGGGTTTAGTGCTAATGGTTTAACGATTAGGGTTTAGGATTTAGTTTTTAGGGTTTAGGGAACAATGTTTAGGTGTTAAGGTTTATTATTTAGGGTTTATGGTTTAGGGTTTATGGATTAGGGATTAGGGATTAGGGTTTAGCATATAAGGATTAGGTTTTACATTTTAGGGCTTAGGTATTAGTGTTTAGGGTTTATGGTTTAGAGTTTAGAGTTCATGATTTAGGGATTAGGGGTTAAGGGTTTAAAATTTATTATTTATGCTTTAGGGCTCAAGGTTTAGGGTTTAGGGTTTATAGTTTAGGGCTCATGCCTCACTATTTAGGGTTTTGGGTTTAGGACTCAGGGTTTAGGGTTTAGGGTTTAGGATAAAGGCTTAGAGTTTAGGGTTTAGGGTTTAGAGTTTAGAGTTTATATTTTAATGTATATGGCTTAGGGTTTAGGGTTTAGGGTTTAACATTTAGGGTTTAGGGTTTATGGTTTATAGTCTAGGGTTTAGGGCTTATTTTTTTAGGATTACGGTTAAGGGTTTAGTGTTTCTAGTTTAGGGCTCAATGTTAGTGTTTAGTGCTTAGCGTTTAGGGTTTAGGGTTAATAATTTATGGACTAGGTTTTACGTTTTAGGGTTTAACATATAGGGTTTAGGGCTTAGGGTGCAGGGTTTAATGTTTAGGGTTTAGGGTTTAGGCTTGAGTGTTTAGGGTTTAGGGTTAAGGGATCATGTTTTAGGGTTTAAGGTTTAGGGTTTAGTGTTTAGAGTGAATGTTTTATTGTTTAGGGTTTAGGGATAAAGATTTAGGGTTTAGGATTTACCATTTAGGTTTAGGGTTTATGGCTTAGGGTTTATGGATCAGGGTTTAATATTTATGGTTTACGGTTTAAGGTTCTAGGTTTGAGGTTTTTTGTTTAGGGTTTAGGGTTCATGATTGTAAAAATAGGGTCTTTGGTGGATTAGTTGTGGTGGAACTAAAATGAGAAAAAAATCTTAAAATAAGGTTATGAGAGGATGACACCCTTGTGATCCTGTCATTAAGACGGTTGTTTTTTTTTTCACAAAACTATATTGTAAACTGAATCATCTTTATTCACCATATCTTGAAAATTCTTATAGATTTCAGCTATTTTAAAAAAAATAAGACGTAGACTCTACCTCTTTCTTACCTAGTGTTAGATCCTTTATTTCTACCATGATTTAATCATCCCACCATTGATTAGGGTATAGAAATAAGGATTTGGGGTTAAAATATAGGGTTTAGGGTTTAGATTCTATGGTTTAGGGTATAGGTTTTAGAGCTCAAGGTTTGGGGTTCAGGGTTTAGGGTTTAGGTTTTAAGGTGTTAAGGGATTAGGGTTTAGGGTGGTAAAACATATGGTCTTTTTTTAGGATTTAGGGTTTAAGGTTTAAGGTTTAAGAGACAAGGGTTTATGGTTTACGGATAAATGTCGATGTTTGGGGTCCAAAATCTATTGTTTAGGGTTTAGATTCTAGGAATTAGGTTTTAGTGTTTATGGTTATAGTTTAGATTTTAGGGATTAGTGTTTGGGGTTTGGGGTTTAGGGTTTAGTTTTTAGGTTTTAGGGTTTAATATTAAGGGTTTAGGGTTTAGGATTTAGGATTTAGGGTTTAGGGTTTATGATTTAGGTTTTAGGTTTTACGGTTTATGGTTTATGGTTTAGGGTTTAGGTTTTAGATTTTTAGATTTAGGGTTTAGAGATTATTACTCAAGGTTTAGGGTTAAATGTTTAGGCTTTAGAGTTTAGAGTTTAGAGTTGAGGGCTCAGGGTTTAGGGTTTATTGTTTAAGGTTTAGGGTATATGGTTTAGGGTTTAGGGCTTATGGTTTTGAGTTTACAATTTAAGGTTGTAAAAAAATGGTTTAGGTATATATTTTAGGGTTTAGGATTTATTGTTTAGGGTTTAGGATTTTGAGTTTATGGTTTACGGCTCAGAGTTCAAGGTTTATGGTTTAGGGTTTAGGGTTTAGGGTTAGGGTTTAGCGTTTAGGGTTAAGAAATTAGGGGTTAGGTCTCATTTTTAGGGATTAGGGTTTTAGGTTTAGGGCTTAGGGTTTAGAGTTTATGCTTTATGGTTTAGGGTTTAGGATTTGTGATTTAGGGTTTTGGGTTTTATTATTTATGGCTCAAGGTTTGGAGTTTATATTTTAGGGTTTATGGTTTATGGTTTAGGGTTTAGGGTTTAGGATTTATGGATTAGGGTTTAGGGTTTAGAGTTTAGGGCTTAGGGTTTAGGTTTTTTTATTTAGAGTTTAGGAATCAAGGTTTAGGGATCAAGTTTTAGGGTTTAGCATTTAGAGTGTAGGGTTTATGGTTTAGGGCTCAGGGATTTAGGGTTTAGTGATTTTTATTTAGGGTGTAGTGTTTAAGGTTTAGGGTTTATGTTTAAGGTCTCGTGGTTTAGGGATTAGGGGTTTAGTTTTTAGGGTTTAGGTATTAGGATTTAAAATATAGGGCTTAGGGTTTAGGGTTTACGATTTAGGGTTTATTGTTTAGGGATTAGGGCTTATGGTTTATGGTTTAGGTTTATGGTTTAGGGAATGGGGCTAACTTTTTAGGGTTTATGGTTTAGTGCTAAGGGTTTAGGATAAATTCTCAAGATTTATGGTATAGAGTTTCAGGATAAGGGTTTAGGATTTAGGGCTCATGGTTTAGGGTTTAAGGTTTAAGTATTGTTATTTAGGGATTTGGGTTAAGGGTTTACAGTTTTTTGTTTAGGGATAATTATTTAGGTATTAGAGTTTAAGGTTTAATATTTAGGGATCATGGTGGTAATAATAAGGTTTAGGGATTATGGTTTTAGATTTAGGGTTTAGGGTTTAGGGTTTAGGGTTTAGGGTTTAAGGTTTAGGGTTTAGGGCTAAGGTTTAGGGTTTAGGGCTTAAGGTTTAGTGTTTAGTGTTTAGGGTGAATGGTTTAGGGTTTAGTGTTTAGGGATTACGGTTTAATTTTTAAGGTTAGGGTTTATGATTTAGGGTATAGGATTTAATGTTTAGGGATCAATTTTTAGGGTTTAGTGTTTAGGGCTTATGGTTTAAGGTTTAGGGTTTAGGGATCAGAGTTTAAGGCTCAGGGTTTAGGGTTAATTGTTTAGGGTTAAGGGTTCATAATTTAGGGTTTAGGGATCAAGGTTTTAAGTTTAGGGTTTAGGGTTTAGGGTTTAGGGCTTAGGGTTTAGGATTTAGGGTTTATGGTTTAGATTTAAGGGTTTAAGGTTTATGTTTTATGGTTTATAATTTAGTGTTTAGGGTTTGGGGTTTAAGGATCACAATTTAGGGCTCAACGTTTAGGGTTTATAGGGTTTAGAGTTTCAGTTTTAGGACTTAGGCTTTGGTGCTCAGGGTTTAAATTTTAGCATTTAGGGTTTAGGGTTAAGAGTTTAGTGCTCAATGTTTATGGTTTAGGGTGGTAAAAATAAGGTTTTTGGTGTACTAGGAGCAGTGAAACTAAAAAGAGAAAAAATTCTATAAAAAAAAGGTTATGGGAGGTTGGTACCCTTGTGATCCTATCGTCAAGACAAAAAGTGAATTTTTTTGTCATGAAACTCTATTGTGGACTAGCACAAATCATCTTTATTTTCCATATCTTAAACATCCATATGGATTTCAGCTACTATACTAGAGAAATAAGACTTAGAATCTACCTCTATTGGTAGCACGAGTTGATTGTCCCACCATTGATTAGGGTATATGAATTAGGGTTCAAGGTTCAAGGTTGAGGATTAAGGCCTTAGGGTATATGGTTTAGAGTTTGGGGTTTGGGATTCATAATCTATGGTTTATTGTTCATATTATAGGTTTTAAGGTTTATGGTTTAGGGTTTAGGGCTTAGGGTTTAAGGTTTAGGGTTTAGGGTTTAGGGTTTAAGGTTTAGGGATTAGGGTTTATGATTCATGGGTTAGGGTTTTAAGGTTCAAGGTTTAGGGCTTAGGGTTCAAGGTTTAGGTCGTAGGGTTAATAATTTAGGGTTGAGGGTGGTAAAAAGAGGGTTTCTTTTTTAAGGATTCAAGTTTTGGGTTTTGGGTTTAAGGTTAAGGGTTTAGGGTTTAGGGCTCTAGATTTAGGATTTAAGATGTAGGGTGTAAGGTTAAGGTTTTAGGTTAAGGGTTTAGGGTTTAAGTCACGGTGTTTATGGTTTAGGGGTTAGGTATTAGGGTTTAGGATTTATGGTTTAGGGTTTAGGGTATAACATTTAGGGTTTATGGGTTATGGCTTAGATCTCGGGGTTTGTGGATCAGGTTTTGGGGTTTATGGCTTAGTGTTTTGGGTTTAGGGTTAATGGTTATGGGTTTAGGGTTTAGGGCTCAGGGATTAGAGTTTAAGGTGGAGGGTGTAGGGCTCACATTTTATGTTAAGGGGTTTTATGGATTAGGGTTTTGGGTATAAGGTTTAGGGATTAGGGTTTAGGTATCAGGAATTAAGGATTTGAGCTTAGGGTTTAGGGTTCAAGGTTAATGATTAAAGGTTAAGGGTTAAAGGTTAAAGGGTTTATATTTTAGGGCTTAGGGTTTAAAGTTTAGGCTATAGAGTTTAGGGTTTAGGGCTTAACATTTATAATTTAGGGTTTAGGGTGTCAGGCTCAGGAATTAGGTTTTATGGTTTATGGTTTATGGTTCATGGTTTAGGGTGTAGGGTTTATGGTTTATGGTTTACGGTATCTAACTCATGAATTAGGTTTTATAGTTTAGTGTTTATGGTTTAGGGTGTAGGATTTACGGTTTAGGGTTTATGGTTTAGGGTGTAAGGTTTATGGTTTATGGTGTAAGGAATTAGGCTTTTAGGTTTTAGGGTTTAGGGTTTCTATTCTAGGGTTTAGTGCTCAAGGTTTAGGGTTTATGGTTTAGGGTTTAGAGTTTAGAGTTTAGATTTTAGGGCTTGAGGTTTAGGGTTTAGGGTTTAAGGTTAAAGGTTTAGTGTTTGGAGTTTAGGGCTTATGGTTTTGGGTTTAGGGTTCAAGGAGGTAAAAATAGGGTTCAGGTTTTAGGGTTGAGAATTTAGTGTTTATTGTTTGTAATTTAGGGTTTAGGGTTTATAAGTTAGCATTTTGGTTTTAATGTTTAGGTTTTAAGTCTTAAGATTTAAGGTTTTTTCATTTAGGGCTCAAGATTTAGGGTGTAAGGTTTAGGGTTCACGGTTTATGGATTAGGGGTCTAGCGTTTAGGGTTTAGGGATAAATGTTTATGGTTTATGGTTTATGTTTTAAGGTTTAGGTTTTAGGGCTCAAGATTCAGGGTGTAGGATTTATGTCTAAGGAGTTAGGGTTTAGGTCTCAGGGCTCAGGGTTTAGGGTTTAGGTTTTAAGGCATAGGGTTCAAGGATTTAGGGTTTAGGGTTTAAGGTTTAGGGTTTAGGGTTTAGGGATTATGGTTTAACATATAGGTTTTATGATTTAGGGTTTGGGGTTTAGGATTTAGGGTTTAGGTTTTAGGGTTTAAGCTTTATGGCTTAAGGTTTGAGTTTTAGACTTTATTTTTAAAGCATTAAGCTCAAGGATTAGGATTTAGGGTTTAGGGTTTATGGTTTATGGTTGGTATTTAGGGAGTAGGGTATATGGTTTAGGGTTTAGGGTTTACTGTTTAAGGTTTAACGTTTAAAGATCATGGTTCAGGGATTAGGGTTTCAAGTTTAATGTTTAGTGTTTAAGGCTTAGGGCTTAGGGTTTAACATTTAGAGTTTATGGTTTATAGATTAGGTTTTAGGGTTTAGGGTTTATGGATTAGGGTTTAGGGTTTAGGGTTTAGGGTTTAGAGTTTAGTGCTCATGGTTTAGGGATTAGGTGTTTAGGGTTTAGGGTTTATGGCTAATGGTTTAAGGTATAGGGTTTATGGTTTAGGTTTTATGGCTCACTATTTAGGGTATAGGGTTTAGGGCTCAGGGTTTAGGGTTTAAGGTTTAGAATCAAGGCTAAGGGTTTAGGTTTTTTATTACAATTTAGGGTTTAGGGCTTAGGTTTTAGGATATAGTGTTTATGGTTTAGGGTTTACGATTTATGGTTTAGAGTTTAGGGTGTGGTTTAATGTTTAGCATTTAGGGCTCAGGGTTTAGTCTTTATGGTTAAGGTATTATTTTTTAGGGTTTAGGGTTTAGGGTTTAGGGTTTAGAGATAAGGTTTTATTGTTTAGGATTTATGATTTAGGGCTAAGGGTTTCTAGTTTAGGGTTTAATGCTTAAGGTTTGGGGTTTACAGTTTAGGGTTAAGAGTTTAGGGTTTAGGGTTTAGGGTTAAGCATTTATGGCTCATGGTTTAGGATTTAAGGTTTAGGGTTTAGGTTTTAGGGTTTTATTTTTAGGGTTTATGGTTTAGGGTTTATGGATAAGAGTTTATAGTTTATGGTTTAAAGTTTAAGGTTTAGGATTTAGGGATAATTATTTAGGGTTTATGGTTGAGGGTGGTAAAAATAGGGGCTTTGTGGAATAGTGGTGGTGAAACTAAAAAGAGAAAAAAATTAAAAAAACGTTATAGGAGGATATTATTCTTATATTCCTGTTAACAAAAAATTCTATGATGAAACTCTATTGTAGATTGGTTCAAATCATCTTTCTTCACCATATCTTTAACATCCATCTAGATTTCATCTACTGTAGGAGAAAAATAAGACTCAGAATATACCTCTTCCTTACCTGGTGTTAGATTATTTATCGCTACCATGAGTTAATCATCTTACTATTGATTAATGTATAAGGATTATGGTTTGGGGTTCAAAATCTAGGGTTTAGGATAGGGTTTATGGATCAGCATATAAGTTCATGGTTTAGGATTCATGGTGGTAAAAATAGGGTCTCTGGTTTAGGGTTTAGGGTTTGAGGTTTAAGGGTTAATGGTTTAAGTTTTAGGGTTTAGGATTAGGGTTTAAGGTTTAAGGTTGATGGTTTACGTTTTAGGGATCAAGGTTTATAATACGAGGTTTGGGATTTAAAATCTATGGCTTAGGGTTCATATTATATAGTTTAGGGTTTAGCTTTTATTGTTTAGGATTTACATCTCAGGGTTTAGGGTTTAGGGTTTAGGGGTGAAGGATTATGAATTAGGGATTATGATTTAGAGTTTAGGGTTTAGGGTTTAGGGATTATGGTTTAGGTCTTAGTGTTTAGGGTTTAGGGTTCAGGGTTTAGGGATCAGGGTTTAGGTTTTAGAGTTTAGGGTTTATAGCTCAGGGTTTAGAGTTCAAGGTTCAGGCTTTGGGTGGTAAAAATATGGTCCCTTGTTTAAAGATTTAGGTTTTTGGTTTAGTGTTTAGGGTTCAAGGTTAAAGGTTAGAGGTTCAAGATTTAGGGTTTAGGGTTTAGGGCTCAAATTTAAAGGTTTATGGTTTATAGTTTAGGGTTTATGGTTTAGTATTTAAGGTTTAGGGTTTAGGGTTTATTGTTTATGGTTTAGGGTTTATGTCTTAGGGCTTAGGGTTTAGTATTTAGGGTTCAAGGGTCAAGGCTTAGAGCTCAGGGTTTAGGGCTCAGGTTTTAGGGTTTAGGTTTTATAGCTCTAGGTTTAGGGATCTTGTTTTAGGGCTTTGGGGGTTCAAGTATAAGGGTTTAGGGTTTAGGATTTAATGTTTAGGGATCAAAATTTAAGGTTTAAGATTTAGGGTTTAGGGATTAGAGTTTAGGGTTTAGAGTTTTATATTTAGGGTTTAGGGTTCAAGGTTCAAGGTTAAGAGTTTAATGGTTTATATTTTAGGGCTTGATGTTTAGGGTTTAGGGTTTAGGGCTCAGGGCTCATGGTTTAGAGTTTAGGGTTTGCAGTTTGAGGTTTAGGGTTTGGGGTTTAAGGTTTAGGGTTTAGCGATTAGGGATTAAGGTTAAGGATTTAGGGCTCAAAATTTAGGGATTAGGGTTTATGGTGTAGGGATTAGGGTTTAGGTTTTAGGTTTTAGGGTTTATGGTTTATGGTTCAGGGTTTATGGTTTAAGACTCAAGGTTTAGGGTTTAGGGGAAATTGTTTGTGGTTTAGGATTTAGGGATTGAGGTTTAGGGTTTAGGGTTTAGGGTTTAGGTATCATGGTTTAGGGTTTAGATATTAGCATTTAGATTTTAGGGTTTAGGGTTAAGGGTTTATAGTTTAGGGCCCAGGGTTTAGGATTTAGATTTTATGGATTAGGATTTAGTGTTTAGGTTTTTAGGTTTACGACTCTTAGATAAGAATTTATGGTTTAGGGATCAGGGTTTAGGGTTTAGGGTTTAGGGCTCAGTGTAAAAAGTTTAGTATTTAGGACTCAGGGTTTAGGGTTTAGGTTTTCTATTTTAGGATCTAGGCTAAGGGTTTAGGGTTCTAGGTTACGATTTAGGGTTTAGGGATGAGGTGCTAGGGTTTAATGTTTATGGTTTAGGGTTTAGCATTAAGTGTTTAAGGTTTAGGGATCATAATTTATAGTTCAGGGTTTATGGTTCAAAGTTCAGGGTTTGGGGTTATTTTTTTAGGGTTTAAGGTTCATGATTGTAAAAATAGGGTTTTTGGTGTACTAGATATGGTGAAACTAAAATGATAAATAGTTTTGTAAAAAAGGTTATGAGAGGATGGTGCCCTTGTGATCATGTCGTCAAGACAAAAAAATTGTTGTCATGAAAATATTTTGTATACTGGTGCAAATAATCTTTCTTCGCCATATCTGGAACATCCATCTAGATTTCAGATATTTTTGAAGACACATCAGACTTAGAATATACCTCTTCCTTACTTGGTGTTAGATCCTTTATTGCTACCACAAGTTAATTGTCCTACCATTTATCAGGGTATAGGGATTAGGATTTGGGGTCAAAAATCTAGGGTTTAGGCTTTATATTCTAGAGTTTAGGGTATAGATTTTATAGCTCAAGGTTAAGGGTTTATGGTTTAGGGTTTAGGTTTCATGGTGTTAAGGGATTAGGGTTCATGGTGGTAAAAAATAGGGTCTCTGGTTTAGGCATTAAGGTTTAGGGTTCAAGGTTTAAGTTTTAAGGGTTAAGGGTTTAGGGATTAGGGTTCAATGTTTAAGGTTGATGGTTTAGTGTTTAGGGCTTAGGGTTTGATGTTTGGGGTTCAAATATATGGTTTAGGGTTTAGATTCTATGGTTTAGGGTTATATTTTAAATTTTATGGATTAGGGTTTGGGGTTTATTATTTGGTGTTTGGTGTTTGGTGTTATGTGTTATGTTTTTGGTGTTATGTGTTTGGTGTTTGGTGCTTGGTCCTTGGTGCTTAGTGCCTAGTGCCTAGTACTTAGTGCCTAGTGTTTATTGTTTATTTTTTATTGTTTAAGTATTTAGGGTTCAGGGTTTTAGTTTTGGTTTTTAGGGCTATAGATTTTGGGTATTTTGATTTGGGTTTAGGGTTTAGGGCTCAGGGGTTATGGTTTAGGGTTTAGAGATCATGGTTTAGGGATTCACATTTAGGGTTTAGGGCTCAGTGATTATGGTATAGGGTTTAGGTTTTAGGATTTATAGCTCACAATTTAGGGTTTATGGTTAAGAATTTAGGGTATTAGGTTTTATAGTTTAGGATTTAGGGTTTAGGGATTATTATTCAAGGTTTATGGTTAAGGGTTAAGGGTTTAGGGTTTATATTTTAGAGTTTAGGGCTCAAGGTTTAGGGTTTAGGTTTTATTGTTTAGGGTATAGGGTATAGGGTTTAGGGCTTATGGTTTAGGGTTTATGGTTTAAGGTGGTAGAAATAGGGTTTAAGACTTATTGTTTAGGGTTTAAGATTTAGGGTTTAGGGTTTAGGGTTTAGGGTTTATGGCTTAGGGTTTAGGGTTTATAGTTTATGGTTTAGGGTTCAGGGATTATTTCTCAAGCCTCAAGGTTTAGGGTTTAGGGTTTAGGGCTCATGGTTTAGGGATTAGGGTTTATGGTTTAGGGTTTAATGTTTAGTATTTAGGGTTTAGGGTTTATTATTTAGGGTTTAATGTTTTATTGTTTTGGGCTTAATATTTAGGGTTTAGGGTTTAGATTTCAGGGTTTAGGGTTTAGGATTTAGGTATTATTGTTTACGATTTATGGATCATGGTTTTGAATTTAGGCATTAGGGCTGAGGGTTTAGGGTTTACCATTTTTGGGTTTAGCATTTAGGGTTTAGGTTTTAGGGTTCACGAGTTTAGGGTTTATTGTTTAATTATTAGGGTTTAGTGTTTAATGCTTCGATTTTATGGTTTTGGGTTTAGTGTTTAAGGTTTAGTGGTTAAGGTTTAATGTTTAGGGTTGAGTATTTAGGGTTAAGGGTTTAGTGATTAGGGTTTAGGGTTTAGATATTATGGCTCAAGGTTTAGGATTTAGGTATCAGGGATCACTGTTTAGGGTTAATGGTTTAGGGGTAAGGATTTAGGGTATAGAGTTTAGGCTCATCACTAAATATTTAGGGTTTAGAGTTTAGGGTTTAGGATTTAGGGCTCATGGTTTAGTGTTAGGGATTTATGGTTTAGGGTTTAGGGTTAAGGGCTTAGGGTTAAGGGCTTAGGGTTAAGGGTTTACAGTTTAGGGTTTGGGGACCATTATTTAAGGATTATGGTTTAGGGTTTAGCATGTAGGGTTCATGGTGGTAAAAATAGGGTTTAGGGTTTATAATTTAGGGTTTATGGTTTAGGATGAAGGGTTTAGGTTTTAGTGTTTAGGGATTAGGGTTTTTAGTTTAGAGTGTTTATGGGGTTTAGGATTTATGAATTAGGGTTTAGGGCTCATGGTTTAAATTTTAGGGTTTAGTGATGAATATTTAGGGTTTAGGATTCATGGTGGTAAAAATAAGGTCTTTGGTGTACTAGTGGTAGTGAAACTAAAAAGAGAAAAAATTATTAAGAAAAGGTTATGGGAGATGGTATCCTTTTGATCCTATCATCAAGAGAAAATGAGAATTTTGCTATTACAAGACTCTATTGTAGGCTGGCGCAAATCAAATTTCTTCCGCATATATTGAACATCCATCTAGATTTCAGCTATTATAGTAGATAAATAAGACTTGGACTCTACCTCTCCCTAACCTAGTGTTAGATGCTCTATAGCTACCATGATTTAATCTTCCTAACATTGATTAGGGTGTAAGGATTAAGATTTGTATTTCAAAATATAGGGTTTATGGTTTAGGGTGGTAAAAATAGGGTCTCTTGTTTAGGGTTTAGGGTTCAAGGTTTGAGGTTTAATGGTTAAGGGTTTAGGGATCAAGGATTAGGGTTCAAGGTTTAAGGTTGAGGGTTTAGATTTTAGGGATTAGGGTTTAGAGTTTGAGGTTTGGGGTTTAAAATCTATGGTTTAGGGTTCATATTATATGTTTAAGGGTTTAGGGTTTAAAGTTTATGGCTTAGGGTTTAAGGTTTAATATTTAGGGTTTAAGGCTTACAGCTCAAGGTTTAGGGCTTAAGGCTTATAATTTAAGTTTTATGGTTTAGTGTTTAGGGTTTAGGGTTTAGTTTTTAGGATTTAGGGTTTAGGGTTAATGGTTTAAGGATTATGGTTTAGGGATTAGGGATTAGGGGTTAGGGGTTATGGTTTTAAGGTTCATCATTTAGGGATTAGGGTTAAGAATTAAGGGTTTAGGGTTGAGGGTGGTAAAAATCGGGTCTCTTGTTTATAGATTTGGGTTTTAGGTTTAGGGTGCATCGTTAATGGTTAATAGTTAAGGGTTTATAGGTTTTGGGTTTTGGGTTTTGTGATTAGGGTTTAGGGTATAGGATTTAGGATTTAGGGTTTAAGGTTAATTATTTAGGTTGAGGATTTTGGGTTTAGATCTCAGGTTTTAAGGTTTAGGGCTTAGGTTTTAGGGTTTAGGGTTTAGGGTTTACGGCTTAAGGATTAGGGTTTAGGGCTCAAGGATTAGGATTTAGGGTATAGGTTTTAGGGCTCACGGTTTATGTTTCAGGTTTTATGGTTTAAGGTTTAGTGCTTAGGGTTTATGGCTTAGGAATTAGGGATTCGACCTTAGGGTTTAGGGTTTAGGGTTCAAGATTGGTTTATGGTTTAAGGTTTAGGGTTTAGGGTTAAAGGTTAAGGTTTTAAAGGTTTAAATTTTAGGGATTGGGATTTATGTTTTAGGCTATAGGTTTTAGGGTTGAGGGCTCAACATTTTGGGTTTAAGGTTTAGGGTGTAGGGCTCAAGATTTAGGTTTTAGGGTTTAGGGTTTATGGTTTAGGGTGTAGGATTTTGGGTTTATGGTTTAGGGTGTAGTGTTTAGGGTGTATGGTTTAGGTTATAGGGTTTATGGTTTAGTTATTTGGGGTTATGGTTTATTGTTTAGAGTTTAGGGATCTGGGTTTATGGTTTATGACTCATGGTTTAGGTTTTAAAGTTTAAGGTTTATGGTTTAGGGCTCTGAGTTTAATTTTTTGGGTTTTAGGGATGAGGTTTTAGGGTTTAGGGTTTAGGGATTTGGGATCAAGTTTTATGGTTTAGGTGATAGGTCTCAGGATTTTAGGCCCAATATTAATGGTTTAGTGTTTAGTTCTCATGGTTTATGGTTTAGATCACATGGTTTAGGGTTTAGGGTTTAGGGTTTAGGTATCAGGGTTTAGGGTTTAGGGATCACAGTTTATGGTTTAGGGTTTATAGCTTAGGTTTTAGGGTTCACAATGGTGAAAAAGGGTAAAGGGTTTAGTTTTTAAGATTTAGGGTTTATGGTTTATGGTTCAAAATTTAGGGTTTAAGGTTTAGGGTTTATATTTTAGGGTTGAGGCTCTATGGTTTAGGGCTCAATTTTTAGGTTTTAGGGTTTAGGATTTAGGGTTTATGGTCTAGGTTTTAGGGCTTAATGCTTAGGGTTTAGGGTTGAGGGTTTAGAATTTATAGTGTAGGGCTCAAGATTTAGGATTTAGGGTTTAGGGATCAGGGTTTAGGGTTTAGGGTTTAGAGTTTATGGTTAGAGTTTATCATTTAGATTTTAGGGTTTTAGGTTTAAGTCTTAGAATTTAGGGTTTTATTTTTTAGGGATTAGGGATTATGGGTTAGGGTTTAAGGTTTTAAGGTTTAGAGTTCACACTCTAGGGATTATGGGTTTATGGTTTATATTTTAGGGCTCAAGGTTTAGGGTTTATGGTCTAACATTTATTGTTTATGGTTTAAACATTTAGGTTTTTGGGTATAGGGCTCAAGGTTTAGGGATAAGGACCTAGGGTTTAGAGTTTAGGTCTAAGGGGTTAGGTATTTTGGATTAGGGTTTAGGTATCAGGGCTCAGGGCTTAGGGTTAAGGGTTAAAGGATCATGGTTTAGGGATTTAGGGTTTATGGTTTAAGGTTTATTGTTTAGAGATTAGGGATTTAGGGTTAATGGATTAGGGTTTAACATATAGGGTTTAGGGTTTAGTGTTTAGGAATTAGGCTCATGGTTTTAGGGTTATGGTTTAGTGTTTAGGGTTTATAGATCATGGTTCAAAGATTAGGGTTTAGGGTTTATAATTTAGGGTTTAGGGATTGTGGTTTGGGGTTTAGGGTTTAATATTTAGAGTTTAGGGTTTATGGATTATAGATTAGGTTTTAGGGTTTAGGGTTCAAGGCTTAGGGTTTATGGTTTATGATTTAGAGTTTAGTTCTCATCGTTTAGGGATTAGGGGTTTAGGGATTAGGGTGTAGGGCTTAGGGTTTATAGTTGAGGGCTTAACATTTACGGTTTTAAGTTTAATTTTTAAGTTTTATGGTTTGGGGTTCAAGGCTCAATATTTAGGTTTTAGGGTTTAGGTCTTAGGATTTAGGGTTTAGGGTTTAGGGTTAGGATTTAGGATTTAAGGCCCAAATTTTAGGATTTAGTGTTTATGGTTTAGGGTTTAAGGATAATGGTTTAGTGTTTAGGGTTTAGGGATTATTTTTTAGGATTTAGGGTTTATGGTTAAGGGTTTATAATTCAAGGCTTGAGGTTTAGGGTTTAGGGATTAGACCAAAGGGTTTAGTGTTTAGGGTTTATGATTTATGGTTTAGGTTTAAGGTTTAGTATTTAGATTTATGGTTTAGGGTTTAGGGCTCATGGTTTAGGGTTTAGGGGAAAAAATTACGGTTCATGGTTTATGGTATAATTTTTATGGTTTACAGTTGAGTATTTAGGTCTCATGGTTTATAGTTTAGGGTTTAACATTTAGGGTTTAGGTTTTATGACTTAGGGTTTATAGATCAAGGTTTATATTTTAGGGTTTATGGTTTAAGGTTCGGGTTTTAGAGTTTAGGGTTGTAAAAATAGGGGCTTTTGTGGACTAGAGGTGGTGAAACTAAAAAGAGAGAAAATTGAAAATAAAGTTATAAGAGGATGGTACCCTTGCAATCCTGTTGTCAAAAAAAATTATTTCATGAAAATTTATTTTAGACTCGTTCAAATCATCTTTCTTCACAATATCTTTAAAATACATATGGATTTAATCTACAATAACATACAAATAAGACTCAAACTCTACATCTTCCTTACCTAGTGTTAGATCCTTTATTGATACCATGAGTTGATTGTCCTACCATTGATTAGGGTTTAGGGTGTAAAATCTAGGGTTTAGGGTATATATTTTAGGGCTTAGGATTTAGGGTTTAGGGTTTAGGTCTTTAAGGGTTTAGGGTTTAGGGTGGTAAAAATAGGGTCTCTCGTTTAGGGTTGAGGGTTTAAGGGTTAAGGGTTTATGGTTTATGGATTAGGCTTGAGGGTTTTAAGGTTGAGGGCTTATGGTTTAGGGATCAAGGTTTAGATTTTGGGGTTTGGGGGTCAAAATCTATGGTTTAGGGTTTAGATTCAATTGTTTAGGTTTTAACAATTATTGTTTAGGGTTTAGGGCTTGGGGTTTAGGGTTTAAGGCTCAATGCTTAAGGCTTAAGGATATGATTTATGGTTTAGGGTTTAGATTTTAGGGTTTAGGGTTTAAAGGTTAGTGTTTAGGGCTCATGGTTTAGGGTTTAAGGTTTAGGGTTTAGGGTTTAGGGATTAGGGATTAGGGATCAGGGTTTATTTAGGGTTTAGGATTGAAGGTTTGTGGTTCAAGGTTCAGGGTTTAGGGTTTAGGGTGGTAAAAATTTGGTCTCTTGTTTAATGATTTGGGTTTATTTTTCAAGGTTTAGGGTTTACGTCTCAAATTTTAGGGTTTAGGGTTTATGGATTAGGGTTTAAGGTTTAGGGTTTAGGGTTTAGGGTTTAGAGTTTAGATTTTAATATTTATGGTTTAGGTTTAAGGGTTTAGGTTGAGGGTTTTGGGTTTAGGGCTTAGGTTTTAGGGTTTAGGGTTTAGGTCTTAAGGATAAACTCTGAATTCTAAATTCTAATTTGAATCCCTGAGCCCTAAGCCCTAAACCCTTAAATTCTGAATTCTAATTTAAAGCTTAGAGTTTAAGGTTCACAGTGGTGAAATAGGATGTAGGGTTTAGTTTTTAGGATTTAGGGTTTTCGGTTCACATTTTAGGGTTTAAGGTGTAAGATTTAGGGTTTAGGGTTGAGTGCTAAAGGTTTATGATTTAGGGCTTTGGATTTTGGGTTTAGGGCTCAATTTTTTCATTTAATGTTTAGGTTTTAGGGTTTAGGGATAAGAGTTGAGGGATTAAGGTGTAGGGTTTAGAATTTAGAGTTTATGACTCATTATTTATAGGGTTTAAGGTTTAGGTTTGATTTTTAAATGTTTAGGGTCTAGGGTTTATGGTTTATGGTTTATGGTTTTGGTTTAGGGTTCAAAGTTATAAAAATAGGTTTTATGGTTTATGATTTAGTGTATAGGGTTTACAGATTATAGTTTACTGTTTAGGGTTTAGGTTTTAGGGTTTTAGGGTGAGGGCTTAGGGGTTAGGGTTTAGATTTTAGGGTTTAGGGTTTAGGGCTCATTATTTAGGGTTTAGTTGTTATGATTTAGTGTTTAGGGTTGAGGGTCATAAAAATAGGGTTTATGGTTAAATGTTTAGGGTCTAGGGCTTAGGTTTTATGGTTTAGGATTGAGTGTTTTGGGATTAGGGTTTATGATTTAGGGTTCAGTGTTTAGGTCTCAAGTTTAAATGTTTAGGGTTCAGGGTTTAGGGCTCAATGTTTATGATTTAGGGTTTAGTCATTTGTGTTTAGGGTTTAAAGATTAAAGCTTAAGGCTTAGGGATTACTATGTCATGTTTTGGGCTTAGGGATAAGGGTTTAGAGTTTTGGGTTTAGATTTTGTGGTTTAGGGTTTAAGGTTTATAGATTAGGGATTAGGTATTAGGTATTAGGTATTAGGGTTTATTATTTACGATTTATGATTTAGGGCTTGGGATTTATGTTTTAGGGTTTTCTGTTTAGGACTTTAGGGATCATGGTTTAGGGATTTAGGATTTAGGGTTTATGGCTCAAGGTTTAGGGTTTAGGTTTTAAAATTTATGGTTTATGGCTTAGGGTTTATGGTTTAAGGTGGGGGGATCAAGATTTAGGGTTTATGGTTTATGGTATAGGGCTAAGGACTTAGGGTTTAGAGTTTAGGGTTTAGAGCTCAAGGCTAGGGTTTTTGATTTAAGATTTAGGGTTTAGGTCTCAGGGTTCATTGGTTTAGGGTTTATTTTTTAGGTTTTAGTCTTTGAGGTTTAGATTTTAGGGATCATGGTTTAGGGATTAGGTTTTTAGGTTTTATGATTTATGGCTCAGGGTTTAGGTTTTAATGTATAAAATTGAGGGATTAGGTATTAGGTTTTAGGGATTAGGGTTTATGATTTAGGGTTTAGGGCACAATGTTTAAGGTTTACTTTTTAGGTCTCATGTATCACTATTTAGAATTTAATGTTTTGGGTTTAGGCTCAAGGCTCAAGATTTATGGTTTAGGATTTAGGGCTCAAGGTTTAGGGTTTAGGGTTTAGTGTTTGTGTTTTAGGGTTTACAGCTTATGGTTTATGGATTAGGGTTTATATATTAGGGTTTAGGGTTTAACATTTAGGTTTTAGGGTTCATGATTTAGGGTTTAAAGTTTAGATTTTAGGTTTTAGAGTCTAGGGTTTAGGGTTTATGATTCAGGGCTTAGGGTTTAGGTTATAGGGTTTAAGGCTCATGGTTTATGGTTTATGGTTTAGGGTTTAGGGTTTAGTATTTATGGTTTAGGGTTTAGGGATTATGGTTTAGGGTTTATGGCTCAAGGCTGAGGTGGTGCAGGGGTTATGAACTTTTACAATACTATCTTGTATAAGTCTTACCATTCTCAATGTTTTTATTTCTTTCAAGAGCTTAAACTTGCTAAGGATGAATCATATTTGAGACCTAATGTACTTCTGCATTGCTACAATAATATCAATATTATTTTCTCAACCCATGTTAACTACCCAAGAAAATGGAAACACAAAAGATTAGTGGGTTTGATCAAATTTACTAAAAATGGTAATATCGGCTTCTCAAGAACCAATTGTCTGGAGAGATCTTCCCTTAATTATATGTTACTCTATAGTATTAAAATCATAAATCCTTTAAAACCCAATTTTTAGAAGATATTTATCCTTCTACCCTAAAAATTTCATAAACCAAATCCTTAAGACACAGATGATGTAATCATTTTTCTAAGAAGGAATTTTGTCAAACATAGGAATAGGCCATAACTCAAAAAATATTCATCATCAAGATAAACCATTCAAACCCAATTCACAAAATAAAATTTTTCTCCTACTTTCAAAATTTCACATTATTTGGAGCTAAGTGCAAAATGTTATGCGAACTAGTTTGCAATAGGTCAAGAATAATTTGAAATCCTTCCTAAAATGAATTGTGTGTTTTGGAAGTTATTAT
The DNA here is from genome assembly GCA_019776745.2 of Taxus chinensis. NCBI lineage: Eukaryota > Viridiplantae > Streptophyta > Pinopsida > Cupressales > Taxaceae > Taxus > Taxus chinensis. Next base: position 383,262,150 of record CM034154.1, read on the forward strand.
CTCTCCCAATTATCTTAAACCTATTTTGATATCTTTTATAAATATTCCTTCACATTTTCATGCAAAATTATATTAATTTTTTTTTAGGTAAGACAATGATATATCTTCCTTAACTCTTGTTCTATCAGTATTTACTAGGAAACAAGATTACTTCATCAACCATGAAAAAAAAACCATTCTTCTCATTGTAATTAGAGTTATGAGTCATCATATAATTAAGAAATCAATTTCTTTCATGAGTCTTACCTCTATATGCATGGATGTTTTTAGTCTTTCACATGTTTCTCTAACTTGATAATATACTTTTCCTTTAGATAACACTATTGTTCAATCTCCATAACCTGTACAATTTTTGACATGCTTCCAAAATAATGAATTCCATACATACGAGAATATGCCCTGTCCTGTTTCCTTCTAATATAATATCATAAGATTCATTATAATCAAACTATTAATAAAAAGGGATCATTCTAAAATCATATACTCATACATGTTGAGGATTCTCATAATTTCATTTATTCAAAGTTTTCTTTACAAATTTTTCATGAACATGTATAGACCTACTTAAGCCTTTATTTCTCTCTCATTCTGATATCAACTTCTCTCTTGCTCTATATCTCATTCTACATATTTATTATTTATTATCTATCCTTTTTACATGATTTTTAGGGTCTTCCCTTGTCTTTTTTATTCGAATACATCTCCTCTCCCTCAATTACATTGGAATCTATTATGAATAGGTGGATATTTGTCAAATATAGACTAATAGCTAACTCTTAATCATATAGTCCATACATGATAGCTAGAATAATATGACATGACTCTATTTTTCTATATTACTCTTTTACTAAGTCAAATTCACTCCTACAACCTATTACAAAAATTTATTCAAACTTTTACAACATATTCGACTTTAACACTCATCTACCTAGACTAACATACCTTAATGGTCTCATTTGACCTTATTACAATTTAGTACTTAATGCTTCTTCATCAGATCGCCCTTGAGAGAAAAATTTGAGCTCCTGCTTAAATAGATATTCTTTCTTGACTTCAATTTTATTCTCATTTATTTTTCTTATATATTTTGTCTTCTGTAGCTACTCTTGCATTGCCTCTTCTTAAATTTGGTTTTCATGCTTGTTTCTTGCTCTATCTCCATCTTCATGGTTTTTTTCTTCAAGTTTATCTCTTGTAGGTCTTCTATCTCCTTTACTATGAACATTAACTCTACCTTGTGTTCATAATTATATGTAGTCACAGCTTCTTGATTATTTCTAATTATGAATTTAAAGGACTTGATGGTCCTCTCCACTTTCCTTATTAACCATTCCTTCTATAATTCATTCTTGGCCTCTTGGTAGGCGTGTTTCACCTTAGAAATGAAGTGAAGGTCCTGAATACTGAAATAAACTTTCTCAATATGATTTGAAGGTTCATATTCCTCCTCCACTAAAATTTGAATCTCCTGTAGCTTATTATAGTTTTCTTCAGCTCATAATACTCCTACCACTTCTCCTTTGTCCTGAGGTTCCAAGTTCCATTTTTCTTCATGTATTTGGTCTTCAAATATTATACTTTCTAAGGCTTGTATTTCCTCAAGTAGATACTCTATATTGATATAAAAAAATTCATTATTTGGTGCTCCTTCAAGTGTTATTGCCTCAAACAAGGATTCTTCCTCTATAGCCTTTGTACCAATAAACACCCACTCAGAAAAACAATTAGAAGAATTTTTTTGAGACTCTTGGGTCTCCATGGATTTCTCCTCCTTTGGCATCTCTTCTCTTCCTTGTTTCATTTCTTACAACTTTCCTCTTTGTTTCTCTCTAGGAAACTCTCCATGTTTCTCTTCTTCTTTAGGCAACATTTTCTCTCTTCTTCCTTCTCTTGCAAATTTCTTGCACTGGCCACTTGACAAACTTCTTAAGGTGAAGGTTCCATCCCTATAACTTGAGGATTACACTCTCTTACATATACTACATCACCTTTTCCAATTCCTCTCTAATGGAATCAACCTCTTGCTGGAGCTTAACTTGTCTTTGCTTCTCCATTTCACTTTTCTCTTGCCTCTTTGGAGTCATCTCTGTAATATTGACTTTCAAGACTTTCCAATATTGCAGTTAACCATTTTTTTTTAACTATTCACAAAATCATAAATATACAATATTTTTTTATCAGAGTCTTTTTCTGATACCAAAATGGTGTAGGGGTTATGAAGTTACGCACTACTTTCTTATTTGAAGGCTTACCATTCACAATTCTTGTCTTTCTTTCAAGAGCTCAAACTTGCTAAGGTTGAATCATATTTGATATCTAATTTCCTTCTTCAAGGCTACACTAATATTAAAAATTCTTTTCTCAACCTATCTTAACTATCCAGGAAAATGGAAACATAAAATATTAGTGGGTTTGATCAATTTTACTAAAAATTGTAAATTGGCTTCTCAAGAACCAACAGTATGCAAATATCATCACTTAATGATACCTTACTCTATGGTATTAAAATCATGAAACCATTAAAACCCAATTTTTATAATATATTTATCCTTCTACCCTTAATTTTTTATAAAAAAAATCCTTAAGACGCGGAAGATATAATCATTTACATGTAACCTTGCGATATCTATAAGAATACGCCATAACTCAAAAAAAATATTTATCAAGACAAAGAATTTTAACCAAAATTTCAAAATAACATTATCCTCCTGATGTCAAAATTTCATGTCATTTAGTGCTAAACTCAAAAATTTATGTATACTAGTTTGCAACAGGACATGAATAATTAACAATCCTTCCCAAACTGAACTATGTGTTTTGAAAGTTATTATCTCACCCAGTGCTCTTAATCATATTTGGATATCTTATTTAAATATTCCTTCACATTTTCATACATAACTATATTTCAAAATTTCCAAGTAAAAAAATGATATATCTTCCTTTACTCTTGTTCTATCAATATTTTCTATGAAACAAGATTCCTTCATCAACCATGAAAATAACATTCTTCTCACTGTAATTAGAGTTCTGAGTTACAGTTTAATTACAAAATCACTTCCTTTCTTGGGTCTCATCTCTATATGCATGGATATTGTTAATATTTTACAGGTTTTTCCAACTTGATAATATACTTTTCCTTTAGATAACACTACTATTCAATCTCTATAACCTATATAATTTTTGACATGCTTCCAAAACACATAATTCTATGCATACGAGAATATAAATTACACATTCTTTATTTTTGGATAAACCTTGTCCTAATGCCTTCTAATAAAATATCATAATATTTATTATTATCAAACTATGCATAGCAAAATGGACATTGGAAAATCATATACTCATACATGTTGAGGATTCTCATAATTTTATTTATTCAAAGTTTGCCTTACAATTTTTTCATGAACATGTAATTACTTTCCTGAGCCTTTATTGCTCTCTCCTTCTGATAATAACTTCTCTCCTACTCTATATCTCTTTCTATATATTTATTCTTTATTAGGGTCTTCCCTTGACTATTTTCTTTGAATACATCTCCTCTTCCTTAATTACATTGGAATCCCCTATGAATAGGTGGATATTTTCCAAATATAGACTCCTACCTAACTCCTAAACCAACTCAAAATATCCTAAGAAGACTAAACAAAATTATTATCATAGAAATCAGATGTATATCACCCTAATAAACTCATATAGTCTGTACATGATAACTAGTATAATATGACATGAATATATTTGCCTATATTACTATTTTACTTAGTCAAATTCATTCCTACAACCTCTTACAAGCACATATTCAAAATTTTACAACATATTAAACTTTAAGACTCATCCACCTAGACTAACATGCCTTAATGGTCTTAGATGACCATTTTAAACTTTAGCACTTGATGTTCATGCATCATTAGGGTTTATGGTTTAAGTTTTAAGGTTTATGGTTTAGGGCTCAAGGCTCACTATTTAGGCTTTTGGGTTTAGGGATTAAGGTTTAGGCTCAAAGCTTAGGGTTTAGGGTTTACAGTTTAGGGTTTATAGATCATGGTTTAGGGTTTATGGTTTATGGTTTAGGGTTTAGTGTTTAGTGTTTAGGGTTTACAATTTATGGATTAGGGCTAGTATTTTAGGGATTAGGTTTTAGTGTTTAGGGTTTAGGGCTAATTGTATTAGGGTTTAGGGTTTAGGGTTTAGGGTGTATGTTTTAGGGTTTAGGGTTTAGAATTCATGGCTAAGGGTTTAGGAATCAAAGTTTAGGGAACAAGGTTTAGGCTTTAGGGTTTAGGGATGAGGGTATAAGGTTTAGGCTTATGGCTTAGATCTTAAGTGTTAAGACTTAGGGATTAAGTTTTAGGGTTTAAGGTTTAATGTTCAACGTTTAGGGTTTATGATTTTTGGTTTAAGATTTAGGGTTTAGGTTTTAGGGTTTAGGGTTTAGGGTTCACTGTTTAGTGTTTATGGTTTAGGGTTAAGGATTTATGTTTTAGGGCTGAAGGTGTGTGGTTTTGGGTTTAGGACTAATTGTTTAGGGTTTAGGGTTTAATATTTAGGATTTAGGGTTTAGGTGTTAGGGTTTAAGCTTAAGGTTTATGGTTTATGGTTTAGAGCTTAGGATTTAGGGTTTAGGGAACATGGTTTAGGGTTTAGGGCTAAGGTTAAATATTTAGGGCTAAGGGTTTAATATTTAGGGTCTAGGGTTTAGTGATCAAGTTTTATGGTTTAGGGTTTAAGGTTTAGGGTTTTGGTGTTTAGGGAATAAGGTATAAGGTTTATGATTTAGGGTTTATAGCTTAGGGTTTAGGGTTTAGGGAGCATGGTTTAGGGTTTAGGGATAAGGTTAAATATTTAGGGCTAAGGGTTTAATATTTAGGGTCTAGGGTTTAGGGATCAAGGTTTATGGTTTATGGTTTAAGATTTAGGGTTTAGGGTTTAGGGATCAAGGTATAGGGTTTAGGATTTAGGGATATGGGGTCAAGTTTTATGGTTAGGGGTTTATAGTTTTTGGCTCAGAGTTTAGGGTTTAGTGTTTAAAATTTATAGTTTAGGGTTTAATGTTTAGGGCTCAGAGTTTAGGGTTAAGGGTTTAGGGTTTAGTGATCAGAGGTTAGGGTTGAAGGTTTAGGGTTAAGGGCTCACGGTTTAGGATTTGGGGCTTAGGGTTTAGGGTTTATGGCTCAAGGTTTAGGGTTTAGGGTATATGGTTTAGGGTTTAAGGTTTATGGTGTAGGTTTTAGGGTTTAGGTATTATGGTTTACTGTTTAGGGTTTATGGCTGATGGTTTAGGGTTTACTGTTTAGCACTCATTGCTAATTATTTCGAGTTTAGGGCTTAGGGCTTAGGGCTCAAGGTTTAGAGTTTAGGTTTTAAGGTTTAGAGTTTATGGTTAAGGGATTAGGGTTTAGGGTTCATGGCTTAGGGATAATGGTTTAGTGATTAACAATGAGGGTTTAGAATTTAGGATTTAGGGCTCATGGTTTACGGTTTAGGTTTTAGCGTTTAGGTTTTAAGGTTTTGGGTTTTGTGATTAGGTTTTAGAGCTTAGGTTTTACTTTTTATGTTTTAGGGTTTAGGGTTTATGATTAAGGGTTCATGGATTAGGGATTAGGGTTTAGGGTTTAAGGCTAAGGGTTTACTATTTAGGGTTAAGGGTTAAGGGTTAATGGTTTAGTGATCAATGGTTTATAGTTTAGGGTTCATGGTTAAGGGCATAGGGTTTATGGTTTAGGTGTTAATGTTTAGGGTTTAGAGATTAATGTTTGGGGTTTAGGGTTTAGGAAATAGTATTTAGGGTTTATAGTTGAGGGCTTAGGGATCACTCTTTTAGGTATTAGTGCTTAGGGCTTAGATTTTAGGGTTTAGGGTTTAGGGTTAGGGTTTAGGGCTTAGTATTTAGGGTTTAGGGATCAATGTTTAGGGTTTAGTGCTCAGGGTTTATAGTTTAGATTTTAGGGTTTAGGACTCAGGGTTTAGGGTTTAAGGTTTAGGGATCAGGGTTTAGTGTTTAGGGTTTATGATTATAGGATCAGGGTTTAGGGTTTAGATTTTAGGGATCAAGGTTTAGGGTTAAGGTTTTGGGTTTAGTGTTTAGGGATCAAGGTTTAGGTTTTAGGATTTAAGGTTCAAGGTTTAGGCTGTAGGTTTTTGGTTTAGGGTTTAGGGTTTAGTTTTTTTGGTTTAGGATATAGGGTTTAAAGCTCAGGGTTTAAGGTCTAATGTTTAGGTTTTAGGGGTTAGGGTTTAACATTTTACACTCAAGGTTTAGGGTTTAGGCATTAGGGTTTTGGGATAAAGTTTTAGGTTATAGGGATTTGGGATCAATTTTTAGGGTTTAAGGCATAAGATTCAGGGTTTATGATTTATGGCTTGGGGTTTAGGGTTTAGGTTTTAGGGTTTAACTTTTAAGGTTTAGGGTTTAGGGTTTAGGGCTCATGGTTTATTGTTAGGGTTTAGAGATTAGGGTTTAGGGTTTATGGTTTAAGGTTTAAGGTTGAAGGTTTAGGTTTGAAGATCTACGTTTAGGGTTTAAGGTTTTAGGCCTTAGGGTTTAGGGTTTATGTTTTCGAGCTCAGGGATCAGGGTTTAGAGTTTAAGGTTTAGGGTTTAGGTCTCAATTTTTAGGGATTAGAGCTGAGGGTTTAGGGTTTGGGGTTTAGTGAATAGGACTCAGGTTTTAGGGTTTAGGGTATAAGATTTAGGGCTCATGATTCAAGGGTTTATGGTTTAGCTTTTAACATTTAACATTTAGGATTTAGGGTTTGGGTTTTAGGGTTTATATCTCATTGTTTAGGGTTTATAGTTTAGGTTTTGTGGTTCAAGGTTTATGGTTTAGGTTTTTATTTATAGGTTTTAGGGTTTAGGGCTTAGGGTTTAAGTTTAGGGTTCTGGGCTCAAGGCTCAGGGTTTAGACTTTACTATTTAGGGCTCAAGGATCACACTTTAGGGTTTATTGTTTAGTGCTAAGGGTTTATGGTTTATGGTTTAGTGTTTATGGTTTAGGGTCAAGGCTCAAGATTTAGGGTTTTGGGTTTTGGGTTTAAGGATTAGGGATCAAGGTTTAGGGTTTAGGGTTTAATATTTATGGTTTAGGGTTTAGGTATCATGGTTTATGGATTATGGTTTGGGGTTTAGCGTTTAGGGTTCAGGGTTCATGGTTTAGGGTATAGGGTTTAGGGATTATGGTTTATAGTTTAGGATAAATGTATTAGCGTTTAGGGTTTAGGGTGTAGTGTTTAGGGTTTAGGGTGTAGGGTTTAGTGTTTAGGTTTCAAGGTTTAGGTTTTAGCATTTATGGTATATGGTTTTACATTTAGAGATATAGGTTTAGGGTTTAGGGATGAGTTTTTAAGGTTTAGGGCTCAAGGTTTACTTTTAAGGTTTAATGTTTAAGGTTTACGGTTTAGGGCTCAGGGCTCACTATATAGGGTGTAGGGTATAAGGCTCAAGGTTTAGGGTTTAGGGTTTAGGCTTAAGGCTAGGGATTTAGGGTTTAACATTTAAACTTTATTTGTTAGGGCTCATGGTTTATAGTTTAGGGTTTAGAGTTTAGGGTTTATGGTTTAAGATTTACAATTTAGGGTTTAGGGATTAGGATTTATAATTTAGGTTTTAAGGTATAATGTTTAGGGTTTAGGGTTTAGAATTTAGGTCTTAGGGTTTAGGGATGAGGTATTAGGTTTATGCGTTTAGGGATCATGGTTTAGGGTTTAGGTCTTAGGGATTATGGTTTAGATTTTAGAGATTAGGGTTTAGGTTTTAGGTTTTAGGGTTTAGGGTTTAGTGTTCAAGGTTTAGGATTTATTGTATAGGGTTTAGGGTTTAGTGTTTCAAGTTTAGGGTTTAGGTTTTTAGAGTTTAGGGTTTAGGTTTTATTGTTTAGGGCTCAGGGTTTAGGGAGTAGGTTTTCAGGTTTAGCGCTCAAGGATTAGGATTTAGGATTTATGGATTAGGGTTTAGGGTTTAGGACTGAGGGTTTAGAGATTATAGTTTAGGTTTTAAGATTTAGGGTTTAGGGTTTAGGGTTTAGGGTTTAGGGATCAGGTATAAAGTTTAGGGTTTATAATTTAAAGATTTGGGATTATGGTGGAGGGTTTAGGGTTTAGGATTTATGGTTTACGGTTGAGGGTTGAGTGTTTATTTTTTAGGGATCATGGTTAAGGGTTTAGGAATTATAGTTTAGGGATCAATGCTCACTATTTAGGGCTAATGGCTTAGGGATTGGGGATAAGTGTTTAGGGTTTAGGGTTTATTGTTTAGGCTCAACAATCAAGGTTTAGAGTTCATGGTTTTGGGATCATGGTTTAGTGATTATGGATTAGAGTTTAGGGATAAGGATTTATAGTTTAGGGTTTAACATTTAGAGTATAAGGTTTAGGGTCTAGACTTTATTGCTTAGGGTTTAGGGTTTACAAATAATGTTCAAGGATTAAGGTTTAGGGTATAGGGTTCATAGATCAGGGTTTAGCGTTTATGTTTTAGGTTTTAGGGTTAAGGGTTAAGAGTTTAGGGTTTAGGGTTAATTTATTATGGCTCATAGTTTAGGTATCATGGGTTTATGGCTCAGGGTTCACGGTTTATGGTTTTAGTTTTTAATATTTATGGTTTAGGGTTAAGGGTTAAGAGTTTAGGGTTTAGGGTTAATTTATTATGGCTCATAGTTTAGGTATCATGGGTTTATGGCTCAGGGTTCACGGTTTATGGTTTTAGTTTTAATATTTATGGTTTAGGGCTTAGGGTTTAGTTTTTAGTTATTATATTGTAGGGTTTAGAGTTTAGGGATTAGGGTTTATAGTTTAGGGCTTAGGGATCACTATTTAGGGTTTAGGGTTCAGGACTTGAGGCTTAGGGTGTAAGGTTTTAGGTTTATGGATCATGGTTTAGGGTTTAAGTTTTAGTTTTTAGTATTTAGGGTTTAGAGATTAGGTTTTAGGGTTTAAACTTTAGGATTTAGGGCTTAGGGCTTAGGGGTTGTCATTTAAGGTTTAAGGGTTTAGGGCTCAAGGGTTAAGGTTCAGGGTTTAGGGATCAAGGTTTAGGGTTTTGGGCTCTAGGATCAGGGTTTAGGGTTTAGGGATCAGGGTTTTGGGTTTTGGGTTTATGACTAAGGGTTTAGGTTTTAAGGCTCGGGGTTTAAGGTTTAGGGTTATGATTTTAGGTTTAGGGTTTAGGGTTCATGGTTTAGGTTTTAGGATGTAATGTTTAGGGCTTACGTTTTAAGGTGTAGGGTTTTGGGTTAAGGGTTTAGGGCTAAGAGTTTAGGGTTTAGAGTTTATTGTTTAGGGATTAGAGTGTAGGCATTAGGGTTTATGGATTCGGGTTTAGGATTTATTGTTTAGGGTTTAGGCATTAGTGCTCTGGGATCAGGGTTTAGGATTCAATTTTTAGGGTTCAAGGTTTAGGGTTTTGGGTTTATGGTTCATGGTTTATATTTTAGGGTTTAGGGTTTAAAGTTTAGGGATCATGGGTTATGGTTTAAGGTTTAGGGTTTTAGGCTCATGGATATGGGTTTAGGGTTTAAGGTATAGGGTTTAGGGTTCAAGTTTTAGGGTTTATAACTTAGGGATTAGGGTTTAGGGTTTGTGGTTTATGGTTTATGGTTTATGGTTTAGGGTTTAGTGTTTAGGGATCATGGTTTATGGTTTAGGGTTTAGGGTTTCTTGTTTACATTTTAGGGATAAGGGTTTAGGGTTTACGATTTAGGGTTTATGGTTAAGGATTTAGGATTTTGGGTTTAGCAATGAGGGTTTAGGGTAAAAGGTTTAGGGATTAGGGTTTAGGGATCATGGTTTAATGTTTAGGGTTTAGCTTTTAGCTTTTAAGGTTTAGAGATAAGGGTTTAGGGATTAAGGTTTATGGTTTCAGGTTTAGGATTTAGGGATAAGGGTATAGGGTTTACAATTTAGGATTTATTTTAGTAGGATCATGTGTTTCACTAATATGTGTTATGATTTATAGGAAGAAACCGATAGAAGGTAAATGATTAAGGAGGAATACCTGTGAGGAGAAGGTTGAAGGTAGAAATGTATGTGTTTTTGACTTTATCTAAGATGATAATAGAGAACTCTTTTTTGTCTGGGATGGACTACATGTAGATATAAAGCAATACCACAAAAGGGTATTAAATAACATATGATAGTTGACTACCCAACGTATGCTAGATCTAGGAAGTGTGGTGCTTCCTTGAGAGGTAATAATAATTCAATGTGAACAAGAAACTAAAATAAACAATTCCTATTATAATGTAATGATTTAGGTTTCTCATACACACAATACTCTATATTATATGCTAGATATCAAAATAACACTAAATTTAATTAGAACCAGGGTTTATTCAAGTCAGAAGGATCTGTCAAAGGTCTGATAAGGGTTTGGGGTGGATTGGTTGAGGTCTAGGTTGGTTTTGGTTGAGTGGGAAGATAGATGGTCTTAGAATATAAAATGACATAGAGACCAATATCATCGGTTTGGTGATCGATGCTGGTATGGGGATGAAACCAATGGTGGTATGGTAAACTAACATCGGTAGGGGAAATTAGCAATAATAAAATGGTTTTTGGGCTTCTCTGTGATTTCACAGAGAGTGAAGAGGTTGTGGTTAGGTTTGTAATATAATTGAGAAGACTCATGAATAGTGAGGGAGAGGTCACAAAGGGTTAAAGGGCTTGAATTGGTTAGGTTGGTAGATTGGTGAGAAGATGGAGATATCTAAACAATAGTAGAAACTAAAAATAATGAAGGAAGAAAAGAGATCTACAATAAAGGAAGCACAAATGATTAATATCATGTTACTTACTTGTTACTATGAATATCTCATGATTGGATGAAAGTTGGTGATTTATTGGTGAGGTGGTAGCCAGTTCAGTGCTGTGGAAGTATGAATTGTGTTTTCCTGTGAATTCTTCGATGGTTTGGAAGGGAATCCTTGGCCTATGTTACTTTCTGGTGGTGTGTAAACATCGTTTAGATGAAGAAATGGCTTTGAGATCTTCACTTGATTGTAATAGCACTATCAAATCTCAAAATGACCAATCCAGGTAAAGGGTTATAAAATTCTATATATAGGAACTGGTGGTGGTTTAGGTGACTGACATCAGCTGAGGATAAACTTGCATCATTTAGGGTGAAATAGTCTAATTTACTAAAAATAGCCTAATCTTTACTATTTTTGGCATAAGTTTTATTGTTGGGTCTACTTAGGGAAGTAGATTTCTCATGAGAGAAGGAAGGAAGATATTAGAAGAATTCCAGTTAGAATTAGGAACAAGTCTTAGTTAGTTAGGTCAAGTAGTGACTCAACCCTGTTAGGGATGACTCAGTGTTGAGAGTGATGACCTGGTCACTATGAGTTAAATTCCCATGGAATATGTCCAGGATGAGGTGTCATGATGAGGAGAGGTGTGAGGATGAAATTAAACTAATTAAAACAATTAAATTAATTAATAATGTGAGGATGCATATTAATATGGGATAAAGGGGTCATGATTAATTAAATGTGTTATGTTAATTAAGTGAAGGGGACCAAGGGGAGTGTGACCCAAATTTGGTGTCTAAATTTTTCCCTTTTTAGCATGTAGCTTGTATTGATAAGCGATGCTGACAAATGTAGGAATTCATTGCTCCAGGTATGAGTGAGGGTTAGGTTGCCCCAAGTGTGGGTGGAGGTGAGCCCCCTCAAACCAGGAACTGATGAGGTGCTAAATAGAGTCGGTGAGTGGTTTGATACATGGGTATGTTGGGTGTAGGTAAGGGTGATTTTAGTTAGGTAATAGGTAGTGGAAGTCTAATACACACAAATGTATGAAATTTGATAAGGTACTAGGTTGAAGAGCTTACAAACTCTATGTTTTTAAAGTTTGATAGGTTTATCTAAACACGGTTGAAGTGGTTTAGGTATCAAAGGCATAGGATATGGTCTTGAAACACAACTAGGTAAGGTGTTGGAATGGGAAATAGGTGTGTTCTAGGGCACAAAAGGTTAGGTCAGGATAAACAATACAAAATTAGGAAAAGTAAGGTTAATAGGCTAAACAACATGAGTAGAAACATCACAGAGTATAACAAGTAAATGAATTCGAGTGTCATAATGAGTAAGGTTGGGTTGGGTGATTTAGGAAAGGCTGTAGGTAAGGCCATGTTAGGGGAAAAAACATTTCCTAACTGATTCTAAGGTTGGGTGATAGGTAATAAGGTCATGGTGGTGAGGTGTAAGGTCACGGTCAACTTTGGATTAGGAATAAAAAGGTTTTAGGAAGGAAGGGTTGGTGATATATGGTGTGTTGGTACCCAAATTGATTCTCCCTTGGATGTTCAGCAACATCACAAATTCAACATGATGCTTTGAGATAGAAAAATCATAATATAATTCATTTTGTAGCTAGGGAGGGTATTCAAATGACTGTTTGTCACTCAGGCGTTGGAGAAATGGATAACACTGTATTAAAGGATTTGATCTATCCTTACTACTTTAGGTTGTGCCTTCAACCAGGGTGAGAGGACCCATTTTTTAACCTTTATTGATGAAGGATATCAATATATTCTTATTTTCAGAGGCTTTGATGAAAACCTTGAGAAAATATGATCAATACAACACAATCTAACTCTCACGAGTTGTCACTCTAGATAATAGAGATATTTTCTAGACAAGTTTCAGGTTACTAAAGACAATAATTGAAGCCTGATTGTTTCTGCATACCTTGGCAATGGAATTTTTTCATTTGTGGATACACAATACAAACAAGGATAGTTCATTTAGGATTCATCATTTGAGAATTTTTTGGTGGGAAGTTAAGTAAGATAAAGTTTATTATACCAGATCTTTGAGAAACTTTAACATAAATTGGGAACTCATAGAATAGAATGCTTCAAAATAACAAAAATATTCCTTCAACTAGAAGATGTGAATCAATGGAAGCCCATAGATGCATGGTTTCACACATTATTCAATAATTCAACATAAAGGCTAATGTTAAAGACTCAATTATACGTCAGAAATCCCTGGTTTGTCACGCCTAAGATACACTCATAGAATTACAAATAATATTTGTCAACATAGTAAAAGTAAAGTGATTTTAAATTGTTTATTTCATTACTAGATGAAAGCTCTTCTCATAATGAAATTGTAAATGACATAATACTAACACATGGACGAGATCTTGTGTGACTCGGAGAGATTTAACATAAGATTGCAATAGGAACAAGAAAAACTATTTGAAAACATTCTGAAATAAAAGAAGACACAATTATGCTCATGATCAACACAAATTAATTCAAGGCTCATTAGATTTATCAACTGGGGAAAGTTTCATTTACATTCTCAAAGCTTGTCAATGGATATACACTTGTAACCATCTTGACATGATTAAATCTAAAAACATAGGAAATTAACGAGTTTCTCAGATGGTTTCTCAAGAAATCATTCTCTCTCAAACTTTTTTTAGAAAAATTAACCTCTCAACCTTTTGCATGACTAAGTCATGCCTTTTATAGCACTCACTTTACATCAAATGTTTTCCCCCCCAAAACAAGAATATTCTGAGGAATACTTTTTTTGTTACAGATTTTTTCCAAAAAGTGATATTTAACAAATTTACACCCAAAGGCTGCTAGGTGTACAAAAGATAATCTTTTTCAGCTATTTCCATAGGTTGTTTTTAATTAGGGTGTCTGGTTATTGCTTCTAGAAAATTATTTGGAGCATTCCCTCCTGATTCTAAAAACATGGCACACACAAAAAAGAGGAAGAATATGTGTATGCCTATTGTTCATCCTTTGCTTCTGTAGCTTCCTTTTCTTCATCCTTTTCCTCTACATCTTTCTCTGCTTCATCCTAGAAATTTTTTGCAGGTGCCCAAGAAATTATGATTCAAAAAAAAAAAATTTCACTTCTCAGGTTCACAAATTGAGCTCCAAAACAATTCTTATTACACTTCACTTATAGAAACGACAAGAGACCATTGAATTAACAATAAAAGACAAAATTAATTCGAATCTCTTGAGGTCCTAGAGTAGTAATGGTGGTAGAAATGAATGCCTTGTATCATAGCCATTGATTCTATCTTTCCTAACTTCAAAATTGAGTCGTCCACGTGGAAAATATCTTAGTTGAAGTGGGCCTGGGGGTAATTTTCACATTTTGTGTCACTTACAAAAATTGTGAAATTTTAGACAATTTGGCCCACCTACCCTCTTTTAATATAGGTTTTAAACATGGATTTCCTAGGTGCCAACGGGGCTATGGATTACTTTTACAATTTTACACCTTTCCAAATTGCCCCGGTGACCCACAATCCCGCTTTTGAGTCTTTATTTAGTCCCCAACGAAGTTGCGGGTCACTTTCTAAATTTATTCTTTTTTCAAGACAAAGTTAAAAGTTCTAAAATAACCCGATGACTCGATTCCCTATTTTTTATGTAGATTTAACACGTGGATTTATCTGGGCATTCATAGGGTCATGCTTCACTTTATAACTTTATTCCCTTTTTTAAAACAAGGCTAAAAGTTCCAAACTTCTCTGACGACCTGCCTTCCCATTTTTATGATAAAAACAACCACATTTCCTTTTGTTGGCCTTAGGAATTCCTTTAATATTTTAACCCCTTTTGTTAGAGATCCTTAAAACACAAAAGGTCCCACCTTCCCGCAACTACTTGACTTATGACACGTGTACATTTTTTGGGGCCAAAGCAAGAAATTGCTCTACCGCTTCATATCGTTGAGTATTTTATTAGAATTCATCGGATCCATGGGACCAATTGGACAATTTTACAAATGTAACAAAAGTGATAAGTTCACCAAATACACCTGCCATGGCGTGTCTAATTAGAGATGAACACGTTTCCACAAACATTTGGACAAAATTTGATAGGGAAAACATGAACGTGGAAAAATAAAAAGAAGCGGAAACCTCAACATTCACACCCAAATAACAAACTAGTCTGCATGGAAAGAGAAACTATAAATAACATAGAGTTCAATGTGTTTCATGACCATAGAAAGTGATTTGATGATAATAACCTGATAAAGATAAAATTTTAATCATCCACACGGGGAGACAAAAAATATTTCAAACCATACAGACTAATTTTTTTTTGAACAAATAGGGCGAGATTGAATCGAGCACCAACATGGTCTCCAACTTGGGGATGGGAAATCCCAACTATTTTCGCAAGAATAACATAGTAGACCATGTGCCAAAAATTCAATAGGCCATAGAGTCAGGAACCAACCTCCAAAACAAAAAAATAGCAACCAATCCTCCCAATATCGAACTGAGAAACAAACAAGAATTGGTCACTAGGGACCATGAGAAACCAAAATAGAAAAATGAAATAGAACAAAAACAAAAGACTATACACTTTACAATGATGTGTACCTTGATTATGATAAATCAATCAAGGAAATTTTTCTAGTGCCTACCATTAATAGACAACTTAAGCAATTCCCCATCTAATTATTTTAGGAAAAAAGTGTGTTGGCCAATCCTAATATCAATAGAATAAGGGCCCATCCATAATTCATCAAACTTTTCATAATTTCCCTTATCCTCATGTTTGCTATCCTAGAACAACACAAGATCTTCCACACTGAAAAACTCGTGGAGTTACCTTTTTATAAAACAATTTCTTGAATTTCTCCCTAAACTTCACGTCTTTGATGGGATTCTCTTCTCTCTTCATCTAATTCAACAATTTGATTGATACAATCATCATAGGGACTAGCCTCCTAGTCCTCCAATTGTTGAATAAATTGATAAGAAGATAATTACATATGTAGGGGAAGTAGAGCTTGAGTTTCATACACCAACTCAAATGAAATTTTTCCAGTAACTCTTTTGACAGTAATTCTATCATCCCAAATAGAAAATTTTGATTGCTCACCCCACTTCCATTTGTTTAATTCCAAGGTCCTAATTATCTTCAACAAGTTTTTTTTGCTTGATTCTGCTTGTCCATTACCTTGGGGATTATAATTCAAAGTATATGATAAATTGATCCCATACTCATGACACATGGATACCAAAGGTTTGGCTTGAAAACTCATGGAATTGTTAGTAACTATCATAGTAGGCACTCCAAACCTATAAATTATATGATTCAGAATGAATTCCATAACAATTTGGTGGGTAGCTTTCTTGGTAGGGATTTCCTCCGACCACTTGGTGAAGTAATCAGTGGTCACTAATATCCACTAGTGGCCTACACTTGAAGAATCTGAAATGTCACCAATGAATCCCATTCCCCACTTCTTAAATGGGGATTCAATGGATACAGGCTACTAAGGGAGGGATCCTAAAGCTTTCAATCTTCATGAAAAACATTGACAACTCTCACACTTTCTTACTAGTAGAGTTGTGTGTTTAAAAAGAGTTGGCCACCTGTAACCAACCTTTAATATTTTATGAGCTATGTCTCTTCCACCAAAATTCCCTAAACAAACTCCTCCATGGAAATCATCAATTATTTTTGGGGCTTCATCTTCAGTGATACATCTCAAAAGAACTCCCTCAAGGTACTTCCAAGATAACTAATAATCAGTGATGATGTATTTTTGGGAAGCTAACTTAAGTGAACTCTTTTGATTCTTTCTTAAATAATCAGGGTAATGTAGATGTTTGAGATAAAAAATAATATCCTTGTACCATTTAGAATTTTTCACTTTCTCAAGAATATTCAATCTTTCTTCTTCAACCTCATTTATCTCAACTGTTTGTAGGTTGCTTTCTACCATTACCTTTGAGAGGCCCAATCCTCTAACCAATTTTGTAGTTTGGATGTCCATATCATATTCTTGTAATTTATTTTCCCATCGGCATCTTTTACTTAAACTTTTCCATCTCTGATAAGATATCCTTAACCATGGTATGGGGAACATAAGCTATGATTTTAGAGCTCAAATTATATGGCCTAAAAAATTTTGTGGCCTTGACCAAAGCAAAGGCCCCTATCTCCATGATAGTTTACTTCAATTTGGCTCCTTGTAACTCTTTACTAAATAAAGCAATTGGTATTTTAGCTCCTTCATCATCCTTTTGTAACAACACAGATGTAATAGTAT
This sequence comes from Taxus chinensis, assembly GCA_019776745.2. NCBI lineage: Eukaryota > Viridiplantae > Streptophyta > Pinopsida > Cupressales > Taxaceae > Taxus > Taxus chinensis. Next base: position 383,279,194 of record CM034154.1, read on the forward strand.
TCTCTGAAGCAAGGGAAAACATTTAGAAAGCCTTTTTATAATGAGGAGCTACTAAAATAGGGGAATTCTTCAGTGCTTCCTGAATCTCAGTAAAGGCTTGAATAACTACTTCTTCCCATCTAATATTCTGATATTTCTTCAACATACTAGTGATTGAGATAGTTAATTCAGAAAATTTAGAAATAAATCTCCTACTAAAATTTATTTTCCTCAAAAAAGACTGAATTCCCTTTTTGGTTCTTAGAATAGGAACTCTACTAATGGCTTCCACTCTCTCGGGATCAATTATGACCCCTTATTTTAACATAATATGTCCAAGAAACTTTACCTTTTGAGCCCCAAAATGGAACTTCTTGGGATTTAGTGATATAACATATTCCCTACATCTTAACATCTTTTCTAAATGTTACAAGTGATCACTTATTTTCCTTGAAAAAACTACCACATCATCTTGATACATGGAAATGAAATCATTTATATATCTAGAGAATGTTATATCCATTGCTCTTTGAAATGTCACTCTAACATTCATCAGGCCAAATGACATTCTGACATACACATAGGTTCCCCATGGAGTGGTGAAAGTGGTTTTCATTCTCTCTGACTACTTCACAACCACTTGGTTATACCAAGAAAAACCATCCAAAGTGGATAAAAACTTAGAACCAATAACAAATTACAACATGTTATCCATATTTGTGAAGGGATAGTTGTCTTTGATTGATGCCTTATTTAAATTTCTGAAGTCAACACAAGTACCACCTTTAAATAGTTGTCTTATATCCCCATTTTTCTTTCAAACAAGTACCACCTTTGCTAGCCATGAGGAGTATCTTATAGGTTGTGTAATTCCTCCATCCCTTAACTTTTTCAACTCTTCTTGCATTTTTGAGGAAAGGAGGGGATTAATTGGTCTTTGTTTATACGTAAATGGCTTGGCATTGGCTTCTAGGGGTATTTCATGCTGAAAAAGGTCTTCCCTATATGCCTTCCATTCTGAATATGACCGTGCCAAACAATCCTGGTACTTTTTTAATAATTGGATATATGATTGATTTTATTCTTTATTCAAAATTTTTCCTAACCATATTTTTTAAGGTTTATCTTTTGTGCCCAAATTATGTTCCTCAACATCCCTCGAGGCTGACATGTGTCTATTAATAATGTAGTCAGCATTATCAAAATTTTATTCCAGTGCAACCAAACCTCTTGGAATAGTATTAGTTTTCAATTGGATAATGTCCTTACCAAATAAGGTCTCTTTTCCTTCACCTGCATATACCATTGGTTCTCAGTCCATACTTTGATTGGAAAATTCTCCTTTATTCTATAAAAACCTTTGGACCTAAGCATCACCTTTAAATACATGCCAATGCTTGATATTGTCAGGGATAGATGACCTGGTCAATATTTCAATATCATATTCACAATAGGGAGACAATGTACAATTTATAAACCTAGATCCCAATACTACCAATTTTTCTTTGTTCAGTATTATAGCTCCTATCATGATGTATTATATTGAAAGAACCAAATATTTCAATGAATTTCCAAACTGCATGCTTAAATTTTTTCATTCTTTGATTCTTTGTTGCATACAATTTTTTAACTTGCTTGACTATCAACTTTGAATCCCCTTTGGCAATAATATCCTTGACACCATGTTTCCAAGAATCCTTAAACCAAATAACAGTGATTCATACTCTATAATATTGTTTGTACACTTGAAATTGAGTTTAAAAGAAAAGTTAAAAACCTCTTGGCTTGGATATATCAAAACAACACCGGTACCATTACAAAATCTAGAACATGCTCCAAACATTAGAGTCCAAGGAGAACCTACCTACTCAAGATATTTACACTCATCAAGTCTGTACTCCTTACAATCAACATAGCCCATGAATTTATCGACATCAACATCTGCATACGATACTTCATAAGAAGCATTATTAGGATTCTCTATTAGATGTAGAATTTTATTCTTATAATATAAATTAACAATATTTACCTCAATTGGTATGGTGGTGTATGACATATCCATTTACACACTTCCATCCACACTAGCTACCCATTTTCTAGATAACAACATCCCCCACTTGGCAAGATAGTCCACAATAACTACATTCATAGTCAAGCATTTTCCCAGATAAGCTGCCAATTACACTACTAATCCTTTGATATATCCAATTATTGGCACTTCTCTTGAATCCATAGTAGTAAAATTTCCAAAAGCCATTGTCACCTTGATATTTAACTCATTCATCACCTCTAAAGGAATTACATTACACGAGGCTCCTGAGTTAAACATACAATTATGTACCAGCCTATCTTTAATGATAAAAGTGGTATAAAATGGATCCACATCTAGTTGAGATTCAACAAAAGAAGTTCCTAGATACACCTTATGTGATTCGACCAATTCTTCTAATGCTTGAGATATTTCCAATTCTACAATAATAGAAGGGGCCTCCACATTATTACCACTTTTTCCCGAGGTAATATTTTCTTCCTTGAATCCCAAATATTCAAATGCCCTTTTCCTATGGTGAGGGATCCTAAGTAATTCAAAAATTGGGACAGTAACCTTGATCTGACTTAAGATTTGAGCTATGTCACAAGGAATATATTGGGGTAGGGTAGTATCAGGAGGAAGGTTTGCAATTTCATCTGACATTATGGGGGTTTTGATAGTCTAGGCATGAGAAGTACAAGTTCTATTTGGGGGAATTGAGCCTTTTTCAGATGTATATTTTTTAGGGGTATCCTTAGGGATATTGGTAAGGATTGGAATCTTTGGCTTGGCTTGTGGCCCTACCCTTTTGATAAGTTTACTTCTAGTATTATATTCCTTCTATTGAGAAACTACAACATTCATCAATAGTTTCTTATCTTCTTTTGAAGGAATTCCCCCATCATATTTTTTAATCATCAATTCCCTCAAGTATTCAAAATCATGATTGGTAAAATCAAATGCTTGTACCATATCAATTTCAAAATTATTAATGAGGGGAGAAGGTAATACCCAGTGGACACAATACCAGAAGTATTCAACAGTTCTTGCACGTATCAATTTAGCTGAGGTTTTCCCCTATTGTGAGCTTCCAGGAAACTCCATCATGCACACGTCACCATATGCTTCATCATCATCATCTACTTCCCCAATTTTATTTTTTACATCACATGGGGAATGTGGTAAGAAACACCTATCACACCATTACATAACATGGGCCTCTTCCATGGTAGAAATCCTGGTAGTTAAAAGATCAGGAACCAATCTATTTTCCCGCGGTTGAGGCTATCTATTTCTTGACCCCATGGGCCCTTTTCCTCGGTCATCTAGTCTATGATCACCTCTGGGGTGATTTTTAAATCTCTCTTGACCTTTTGGCTTATGTTGACCTTGGGAATTATGACTTATCCCCTTTTCTACTTTGGCCAATTTATAAGATATCTCTTTAACTGCTCCAGCAAAATTTTTTACAACCTCTTCCAGATCCTTAGCCTTGCTTGACTGAGGCTTTTCAGGATTGATCAACTTAACTCCTTCCCTCTTAGGATTATTTCCAATTGTCTTAATATTATTCTCAATTTGTAAATCCATAGTGAAGGCTTACCTCAATGTTCCTGGGTTTTTATCTCTTAAGTAATAAGCAACATTTTTATCAAAAGAATCAGAATACTTGATCAAACAAGATTCATCACTTGGATTTAAAATTACAGGTAATATTTTCAAGGTTTTATTGAACCTAGTATAAAAATCATGGAAAAATTTATTTGAATTTTTCTTTATATTTTCGAACTCAGATAAAAGGAATCTAGGGTTTGTCTTGTCCCCATATTGAAATCTAAAGGCATTTTTCATCTTAGTCCATGAATCTATCGAATTATCTAGTAAATAATTGTACCATTCATGTGCATCCTCCTCAAGAGTATGAATACACAACTTTACATACACATCTCTAAACTCAATTTCAAAATATTCCATCATGTTGACAAAGAGTTTTAAATGTTGGTCACCAGTGGTGGCATTATTCCCTTGAAATTTTGGCAACCTATTTTTGACATCTTGTGGCACCATATTAGGATATCCATCCATACCTCTGAAATTTATAGGTCCAAAAGTGTTGACAATAAATGGAGGTCTAGGTGGAGGTTGGGCCATATTGCCTTGAGGTAGTGAATTTACAGGAGAATCAAAATGATAGGGAATGGGGGGACTTTGGATTACAAGAGTATAGCTTTCAAAATAGATATTATCTAATGACTCAGCTTCGTGGAAAACCCTATCAACTTTGGAGGACACAGGAAAAACCTAAGAGGAAAATTTTTTAGATGCAAATGATGAGCCCTCTCTATTTGGAGAATTCAAAGTTTCTTGAGGAATGCTTGGTTTAGAGTCACTTGAAGACATATGGTAATTTTCAACTACAGGTTATTCACTTTTCATAATTGGAATCTCCTTTCTTGACTTATGATCTCCTACTACTTTCTAGATTCGTCTTCCTTCTAAATTTTCCTTTCCCAGCTATAGAAATAACTTCCTACTGAGGTCCCTAGTGAAGAAAGATCTTCTTCTATCATTTTATATATATTAATGACAAATATCACTTGACACGAGGTAAGACAGTAGTAATTATCAAATTTCAAACCAAAACGGAGTCACCACTAAGGATTCTCACCTTAGTTATGCAAATTCACTATAAGAAATTTGTCAAATGTCTATCAATACTTAATTCCTACAAAGCTTAGCAGATCCATCCTTTACCTATATTTATCACTTGACAATAAAAAATTAGTGTAATAACCGTTAGAAACTAGAAAGATTACACAATGAAGTTGTGATTTGACACAATTATTACAAATTTTAACAAAGAATGACGTTTAAACAATGTATTTACACTTAAATCATGTAACAAGCATTACCAGGGTCAGTTTTTGTATGCATTTGTGAAAATAAGTCCCCAGAAATGGTGTCAGATTGGTGTTGGTACCACAAATCATAATATAAGTCATTTTTTAGTTGGGGAGGGAATTCAGCTGACTCTTTATCACTCATGTGTTGTAGAAATTGATAGCACCATATTAAAGGATTTGATCTATCCTTACTACTTTATGTTATACCTTCAACCAGGGTGAGAGGACCCATTCTGTAACCTATATTGATGAAGGATATCAACAGATCCTTCTTTGCACAAATTTGAGGAAAACCTTGAGAAAATATGATCAATACAACACAATCTAACTCTCATGAGTTGTCACTCTAGATAATGGAGATATTTTCTTGACAAGGTTCAGGTTACTAAAGACAATAATTGAATCCTGATTGTTTTTCAATACTTTGGCAATGGAATTTGTTCAGTTGTGGATGCACAATACAAACCAGAGTAGTTCATATAGGATTCATCATTTGACAGGTTTTTGGTGGGAATTTAAGCAAGATAAATTTGATTATACCAGATCTTTGAGAACCTTTACAATAAATTGGGAACTCACAGAATATAATACTTTTAAACAACCAAAATATTCCTTCAACTATAATATGTAAATCAATGAAAGCCTAGATATGCATAGTTTCACACATTCTTCAAGAATTTAACACAAAGGCTCATGTTAAAGACTCAATTAAATGTTATAAATCCATGGTTTGTCGTGCCTAAGATACACTCATGGAATTATAAACAATATTTGTAAACATAGTGAAATTAAAGTGATTTTAAATTGTTTATTTCTTTACCAGATGAAATATCTTCTCATAATGAAATTACAAATGCCACAATACTAACACACAGACGAGATCTTGTGTGAATTAGAGAGATTTTAACATAATATTGAAACAGAAACAAGAAAAACTATTTAAAAAAATTTTGTAATAAAAGTAGACACAATAATGCTCATGATCAACACAAATTAATTCAAGGCTCATTAGATTTATCAGCCAGGGAAATTTTCATTTACAATCTCAGAGATTTTTAATGGCTATACACTTGTAACCATCTTGACATGATTAAATCTAAAAACACAAGAAATTTTTGGGTTTCTCATATGATTTCTCAAGAAATCGGTCTCTCTCAATTTTTTTTAGCAAAATTAACCTCTTGACCTTTTGCATGACTAATTCATGCCTTTTATAGCACTCATTTTACATCAAATCTTTTCCCCGAAAAAAGAATATTTTGAGGAATACTTTTTTGTTATAGATTTGTTCCAAAAAGTGATATTTAACAAATTTACACCCAAAAGTTGTCAGGCGTACAAAAGATAAGCTTTTTTAATTATTTTCACTGGTTGTTTTTAACTAGGGCATCCGGTTTTCACTTCTGGAAAATTATTTAAAGCATTCCCTCTTGATTCTAAATACATGACACACACAAAAAGAGGAATAATGCACGTAAGCTTGTTGATCATCATTTGTGCCTATAAATTCCTTCTCTTCATCCTTTTCCTCTACATATTTCTCTGCTTCATCCTGGTGGTTTTTTGCAGGTTCCTGAGCAATTCTGATTCAAAACAACAACTTTCACACTTATCGGGTTAAGAAATTGAGCTCCACAACATTTCCTATTGTGCTTCACTGATAGAAATGACAAGATACCATGAAATTAACAATAAAAGATGAAATGCATTTGAATATCTTGAGGTCATGGAGTGTTAATGGTGGTAGAACTAAATGCCTTATATCATAGTCGTTAACTCTATCTTTCACAACTTTAAAATTAAGTTGTCCATGGGGAAAAGATCTTAGCTGGAGCAGGTGTGGGGGTACTTTTCCCATTTTTTGTCACTTAAAGAAATTGTGAACTTTTAGACAATTTGGCCTGCCCACCCACTTTTAATATAGGCTTTATACGTGGCTTTCCTGGGCACCAACGGGGTTGGAGCTTACTTTTACAATTCCACACCTTTTAAAAAAAAAGCCCAAATTTCCAAATTGCCCCGGCGACCCGCCTTCCCGTTTTTGAGTCTTTATTTGGTCCCTAGTGGAGTCGCATATCACTTTATAAATTTATTCTTTTTTCAAGACAAAGCTAAAAGTTCTAAAGTAACACGATGACCTACCTCCTCGTTTTTGATGTATATTTAACACATGGATTTATTTGGGCATTCACGGGGTTGTGATTCACTTTATAACTTTATTCTTTTTTTCAAAACAAGGCTAAAATTTCCAAAGTTCTCCGATGACCCACCTTCCCACTTTTATGATAAAAATGGCCACGTGTCCTTTTGCAGGCCTTAAGCATTCCAGTTATATTTTTACTCCTTTCACCATAATTCCTTAAAACACAAAAAGGGATCGCCTTCCCACAACTGCTTGACTTATGAAATGTGTACACTTTTTAGGGAAAAAGTAAGAAATTACTTTGCTGCTTCATATCGTTGAGTAGCCAATTAGAATTAATCAGAGCCATGCGACCAAGTGGACATTTTTTACAAATGTAACAAAAGTGACAAGTTCACCAAATAGACCCCCCATGCCATGTCCAATTAGAGATGAACACGTATCTGTGGACATTGGGACAAAATTTGACAGGGAAAACACGACTGTGGAAAAATAAAAATAAGATGAAACCCCATCATTCACGCCCAAATAACAAACTGGTCCGCATAGAAAGAGAAACTATAAATGAAACAAAGCTCAATACATTTCATGACCATAGAAAGTGATTTGATGACAAAAAATTGATAAAGATAAAACTTCAATTATCCACACAGGGAGACAATATTTCAAACCACGTAGACTAAATTTTTTTGAATAAACAGGGAGAGATCGAATCAAGCACCAACATAGTGCAATAAGGTAAAAAAGGCTAAATGACTATGGTAATGGCAAGCCAATGTCAATCAAGAGAAATTGAGTGCGATTCACTAGGGCACATGACTGATGTTGGTTTATGGAAATTGACATTGGTCAAGTTAGATTTGGGATAAAAAGGTAAAATATGTGAATTATAGATTCATTTGTGCTTTACCATTTGTGAAAATGACTAGTAGAGAGGCATTTTCATACCATTGATGAGAGTGACCATGATTGGGCTAAATTCTAGGTTGAGTTGGAGAGAGGTGTAGAGGTGGGCCTATGAGATATTTTGGTGCGATTTAATTAGTGGAGAGCCAGGGGTATGATTCAAACATGGCAGCTATAGGAGGAGGTATGGGAGGACCATCAGATTAGAGGCCGAAGATCCCAGTGAGCTGATGCTAGCTTGTAGAGCTAGGATTAAATCCTATATGGTTGTTTTTGATTGAATCTATAGGAAAAAATGAAACAAAAGGTGGGGGGAATTAAAAATTCAAAATGTAGTTAAAAATGGAAAATTTTGGGTATAGGGTGGGTGCAATGTAGATTAATTAGGTTTTAAAATGGAAATGGGTGGAGTTGGGTGGATTTTTGGGTAGGTTTTAGGCATGTTTTTAAATTTTTAGAAAATTAGGGGTGTGGGGGTTCAACTTTAGAGCCAAACCAGAGACTGACATCGATTAGGTTACAGCCGACGTCTGTCTTACATGCTAGCATCAATGGGAAAATAGTTGACCGACGTCAGTTCAGGGTGACTGGTATCGGTCAATGTGACTGACGTCGGTCACTATGACAAGTGACCTAATCTAAATAGGCTAAGTTGATAGCCAAAATGGGGTAAAAATGAAATTGGAGGGTAGATAGGTAGTGAAAGAGGGAAACATAGAGGGATAAGAGAGAGAAGCAAGTGGGTGAGAGTACATATAGGTAAACATAGGTGGATAATAGATGAAGATTAGGTCACAGTGATAGAATGGGTATGGGAACTTGGTAACCTAAATTAGAATAAATGATATACTAGATAAGTAGTTAGGAAATAAATGGGTGGGGTAATTAGGATGTAAAGAAATGTGAAAAGTAGTTGAGTTCCTAACATTGGTGAGTGGTATGGATGTAGGAAAGACATTAGTTGATGATGTGAGAACATATCCCACCATTATTAGGGCAGATGCATCCCAACGTTACTGAAGATGAGTGTACACATATGTGAGATGTCATATTGGTGGGAATTAGGCCCTATATGAGGATTCAATGGGATCATAGTCTCTTGGTTATGCTCATTGATAGATGGGATGCAGTGACTAACACCTTTCATATACACATCGGTGAGATGACCATCACGTTGGAGGATGTATATAGGATCTTGTAGCTACCTATTGCTGGTAAGACATTATATTTGGTAAAAATAGATGGAGACTTTGAGGTGATGATTTTGGTATTTGGGGAGATGGCTAGTGACTTGACAAAGCTAAACACTAGTCTTGTTTATGGGGTTTTGTATGCTACACACTCACAGGAGACACAGTTAGCAGTGTTGATGATGCTAGTGGTGGGGTGTTATGCACTTCCTAATTCATACAATGATTGGTTTCCCAAAGGGATGATGGGAGTATTGTAATATATGATCAAGGATCATGTCTAATATTCATGGGAACCTACATATTTAGTGCATTTATACTGGGAGTTTTGGTCCTACTAGAGGATGTGACACTACGACATCTATTGTACATTCCTACTACACTGTTAGGCATATGAGCATATTATGGTAGTAAAACTATAAGGACTACCGATACTATATTGGCATCATATGGGACAGAGGGCATGTTACAAGAGGTGGGTGACTATAGGTGGTCATCCTCTAATAGAGGAGGAAGCTCATGACGTAGTATACTACATGCAGGAGCTAGAGGGTCTGTATGCAATGGACAGTTTGGTGGCCTTATGTCAGTTTTCTAGCTTTAAAGGGATGGATTAGGATCTAAAGGAGTTACCGTTAGTGTGGTGGATATAGGATAGATGTGCTGGTGAGCACGAGATGGTCCTGATTGAAAAAATATGATGTCAGTTCAGATTATAGCAGGATGTGCCACTACCCTTCTCATAGTATCACAAGGATGATGTAGAGAGACCTTTGTCTCCACCCTGGCCCACAGACCCCATGTAACAGGAGGAGGTACCAGTGGATATGAGATTGTAAAATGCAAGGAATTATATGTGGGATGAATATAATATCTCTTTGAGGTCTTCATGAAGCTAATCGATGCGGGAAGCTTTAGAATACTTTTATTTTATTTTTTTGTAGAAATAGTCTTCTTTTTGTGATAGACTATGTACAATAGGGATATTTTTTTTATAATTGTCCTTCAAGGGAGTAGTCTATTTATAACAGAAAAATGGAAAGAGATATGTCCTTTTGGAGGGAGTCATCTATTTACAAGAAGTTTGACTCAAGGAGTTGAATTTGAAAATCCCATATATTACTTTTGAATTTTTTTTGGACTTTTAGGTCATGAACAAAACTATAAAGAAGTATAAGATTCCTTTATGAAGGAAAAATCATAGCACGTAAAGGGTAACTATGCAAGAGGTGTTTTAAGTGATGAATGAAAATGGGATTCTATCCAGAAAAGGACAAAAGGTATCCATGAGAATCATGCCATGAGTAGTGTCATGGTAATCATATTGAAGATAAGGTTGAATGGTGACGGGTAATCACATGATTCTTGTTTGATCATTGATCCTTAAACTATGTATGCAGAAGGTGAATTCTACTCAAGGGAAAAGTGTGTAATAAAAAGAAGGTGATATAAGACTTGATTCAATAATAGAATTGTCAAATATGTAAGGCATTGAGGGGCTCAGGTTCGGGTTTACCTTTGAGTGAAGATAAATGATAAGTACCTGATCCATAGGCATGAGTAACAATATAGTTTCCAAGCCAATTAGGAGTGAAATATCCCTGTTTACATTTCCTTTCCTTTGTTACATGTTGATTTTCCTTTAGGAAGAGGTCACCAACCTTTAAGGTTCATTATTAGACACGTTTATTGTAGGAACATCTGATACATTTTTGGTAGATTTGAAGGTGACCAAGATAATTTAGATGATGTTCATCTAATAACTCAAGTTGTGCCAAATGGTCATGGTAAAAATCATCATCGTTGAGTATATCTTTGAGTGAGATACAAAGAGAAGGAATTTGGACTTCAAGAGGAAAGATAACCTCTATACCATATACCAAAGAGAAAGGTGTGGAAGAAGTTGAGGTGTGAATACTAGTGCAATAATCCCATAAGGAAAAAGGAATGTGCATGTGTCAATCCTTACTATTATTGTCAACCACTTTCATAAGAATTTTATTTAGGGTTTTTTTAGTCAATTCAACTTGGCCATTTGTTTGAGGATAATAAGGTGAAGAAAAACTGAGTTGAATGCTAAAGGTGTCACAAAGATTTTATATATTTTTTAATTGTTTTCCATTATCAATGATGAGGCAGTGAGGAACACCAAAGTGAAAAATGATGTGATGGTTGATGAATTAAAAAAAATTCTTAGCTTTTTTATAAATAAGAGGTACAACTTCCACCCATTTAGTATAATATTTGGTAGTGGTAAAAATCCATTAATGACGTTAGGAAGAATGAGGGTTAATCTCTCCAACAAGATCCAAATGCCATTGAGAGAAAGACCAAATGTATTGTTTAACCTATAAGGCATGACCAGGGGTGTGATTAAGATTAGCATATTGCTTACACTTCACACAATACTTGACATAGTCACAACAATATTGGTTTAGGGTTGGCTAGTAATATCCAATGAGAAATATGTGCTTAGCGATAGCTAAGTACCTAAAGTGACCCCAAAAATCCCATCATGAACTTCCTTGATGGTATGGAACTTCAAAACTTATAAGGCATCATAAGAGGATACCATCAAAGCCAAATTTATAGAGAATACCACCCATGATGACATAGTGAGAGAAACTTTTAAGGAAGGATCATTATCCATTGCGAGTAAGGTATGGAGGCATAATTGAAAGGGAAAGGTAGTCAACAAAATATTTATACCAAAGGTCACATGGGTCAGTTCTAATGTGTCTGAAATATTTAACATCTTTGAATAGGTAAGAGGGGGAGTACAACCTTTTTACTATGAAAAATATTTTTTATTCGACGGGTATTTGAGAAGCAAGATAGGCCATGGTGTCTGAAAATTATTAGTGGAACGTGGGGTGGTTTTAAGTTCATAATGTTCGAAGGTAGTCAAAATCATGGAAAAAATGATATTTATACTTTTGAAGTATATCGTTATAACACTAGAATTACCATTAACTTGGTTCACAACCAGCGGAGATTCACCAAAGATATTAATTGATTTAACATCTAAGGCTATGGTGGTTTGAAGGCCTAACATGATTTCTCCATATTCATCAATATTGTTACTACAATCAAAATCTAGTTTGAAAGATAATGGTCTAGGATCACCATCAGGAGGAATGAGGATAACTCCTACACCACTCCCACGCTAACCTTTGAAACCATCAAAGAATAAGGTCATTTGGTAAATGGTTTTGTCTAGGGAGATGGTAGTGATTGATTCATTAGGAAAGTCAAAGTTAGAATACTAGTTTCTTGAGAGAGGTGTGTCTACGAGTTAGTCAGCAACAATTTCTCCTTTGATGGATTTTTTATGAATGAATTTGATATCTAAATCTACAAGAAGCATGAACCAATGTGCAAAACATTGATGTTGGTAGGGATTAGTGTATATATAATGTAAGGGGTCATTATTGGTGACAACGAAGGTTTTTTGGTTGAGTAGGTAATGGAAAATTTTAGTGGCAAAAACAATAAGGCTAGGCAAAGTATTTTGGCATGAGTATATCTAGTTTCATATTCTAAAAGTGTATGACTTATATAATAAACCACTTGCTCCCTGTGTTGATCATCATGATGAGTGAGCATGGCACCCAGGGAATGATCACTAACAGAAATGTAAAGGTAAATTGGTTGGTCATCCTTAGGTAGAATGAGCACTGGTTGTTTGAGGAGGTATTTTTTTAAGGAATCAAAGGATTTTTGGCATCATCATCCCATTTTGAGGAGACATCCTTTTTGAGAAGATGATGAAATAGATGGTAGCGGTCAAAAAGCTGACAAATATAGCGATGAATAGATTGTAACTTTCCTTGAAAACTACAAAGTTGATGAAGGATAGTAGGTGGAGGCATCTAGAGAATAACATTGATTTTAGTGGGATCAACTTCAATACCACGCAAAGAAACGATAAAAATTTTTATCTTGCCTAAGAGAATAGTGAAGAAACACTTCTTAGGTTGAAGGAAAACACAATATTTGATGAGATGGTCAAAGACAACCTTAAGGATGACAAGGTGCTCAGATCGATGTTTAGACTTGGTAAGAAGATCGTTAACATAATATTCCAATATACTATACATGATGTCATGAAATATATAAGTCATAGCCCGCTGATATGTAGCACCATTTTTTTTAAGGCCAAAGGGCATGACATGATAGAAGTTCCCCCAAGGAGAGATGGATTTTTTCTGTTGATCTTTCAGGGTGAGTAATATTTCATTATAACTTGAGAAACTTTCCATGAGTGATAACCTATCATGGTTGGTGGTTAGATCAACTAATTGGTCAATACTAGGTAGAGGGAAGTCATCTTTGGGGCAAGAAAAGTTAAGGTCATGGAAATATATGTACTTACAGAGTCCCCCTATCACTTTTGTGACATGAACAATTTTAGAGATCCATATGGGATAATCAATGGGTAGAATGAAGGAAACTAAAAGAAGGCGTTGGAGTTATTCTTTGACAAGAAGAAAAATGCGAGGATACATTTTTTGCCACTTTTGTTTCATGGGTTTGGTATTAGGAATGGCTATGATATTATGGACTAAAATGTTTTGGTAAATACCAGGCATATCAGTATAGGACCAAACAAAAGCGTTGATATGATCCCAGAGGAAAGAAGTGAAAGCTTCATGTTCACCAACATCTAAATATTGGCCTATTTTTAGAATGTGAGGGTCATCCTAAGTGTGAATGTTGATTTCTATGGCCAATTCATTCAACATGGTTTATGTATTAGAAGGTAACAACCGATGAATATAAGAATCTTCTACACCAAGGTAGGTGAGAATAGACTTATCATCTTTACATTAAACAATGTTAATAGAAGGTGTATCATAATCGATCATGTCATGGTACAGTAAGGGTAGAGAAGAGGGAGCCTCACCATCATGCTGATAAATTAGAGGTACCATGGAAAAAGTGTTAAAAAAAAATGTTAGGAGGAATGGATTCGGGATCTATAGACTTTGTGGGTGAAGGTGGTGAGGTAGGTGAATGGGGAAAAGAATATTTATCATCCTCAATGTGTTTGACTTGATCTTTCTTATAATTTGGCGAGGTAAACCCAATACCGATGTGTTCTTTATGCTTACGAGTGGTGTAAGGAGTGACATTATGGTGGCCTTATTCATAGAAACCAAATCCAAATCCTTTCCAAGCACAATGATGGAGGAAGGTCTGGGTGAAGTGATGGTTCGTGTGAGATTGAAGGTTAAAGGAAAATGGTCAAGTTTGATAAGGTTGTTTAGGAGAGTAGGTAGAAACATAAATCCCCCCATATGTTAAGTTGGTGTGAAGGTGGGGAGGACCATAGGGGAAAGCCTCTCCTATGTGTTGATCATAGAGGGGATGTTGGTGAAGGTTACCATACTCTTGAGGAGTAAGGAATGTGTTAATGTTATAAAGGTGGTACTCCCCTAGAGTGAGGCATTGAAAAAAACCTTCTAAGGGATACTTAGTGGGTATACGGGTAGTAGGAATGGATGAACCACTAGACAACTAGGAAGAAGAAGCATTAAATTTTTAAGAAGTAGATGGGCTGGTTAATGGATCAACTACAAAAGATGTAACAGAAGTGGGAATAGAGGATTTAGTTGTGGAAGATGTAGCGACAGAAGTGGTGGATGAGGTAGTGGCTGAAGAAGAAGTGGTAGAGGTGGTAGATGCCTTAACTGGAATAAGGACATAATTGGGTCAATACAACATGTGTAACAAGTCTTGAGAGGTGAAAGGTTAGCTGGAATGGTATAATTATGCCCTTCATGTTTGAATTTTAAACAACGGTGTAAGGTTGAAGGGACACAACCCATGGTGTGAATCCAAGGTTGAACAAGCAGTATGTTGTACTAGACTTCCCCCTCTAAGACATAGAATAATTTATGAATGGTACATGGTCCTACAAAAATGTGGATAATTATAATACCAAAAGTGGAAGTCATGACATCATTAAATGGATGTAGCATAACTAGGTTTTTATGTATGCAATTGGAAGGGATGCACATTTGGCTATACACATGGGATGAAATGATGTTAATATTAAAACCACCATCGATTATAACGTGTTGAATGAGTATATTATCAATGTATATGGAAATAAATAGGGTGGGGTCAAGATCATCTGATTAGAGGGGTACAATCTCATTGTCAGAGAAACTGAGAGTGGATACTTGATGAGTGGTAGTGGGAACAGAGGAAGGGGGAAAAGTGGTGAGAGAGGAAACATGGTGAGGAGTGATAATGGACACAATAGGCGTAGGGTCATTAGGTAAAACCTTAATAGATTACAGGACCTCAATGAGGTCCTGAAAATGAGACTTAGAGGGTTGGATGAGGTCGTAAAAAGACATTTTGAGAGGAGAATGGTGTAATTTTTTAGGAATTATGCGATGGGAAACCCTATCAAAATAAGGGTATGTGGGTCCACAAATGGTGATTTTGGGTATAGGTGCAGATGGAATATTGGGTAAAAGAGTAGCAGATGAGCTGGTTGTTTTCTCCTTTCCTTTGTCCTTCTAGGCTCAAGTGGAAATTTGAACCATATTGATCTGCGGTAAAGGAGAAAGTGAATCGTGATAGGTATAACTACATGATGGGAAAAAATATGGTGAGGGCATATACTAGTTTTGTGAAAATAATGCAACACATTGACATTTTGGTAGAGGTTTGGTTAGCTCTCTTATGTGGACCATATTTATCTCAAATGTTGGAGGAGGATAAAATGGTTGTGGAGAGGGATATAAAGGTCGCTGAATAGGTACAAGATGGAAAATGTGGTGGTAGGTGTAGGTGGAATAGGTTCCTCATTTAAAAGATCATCATCGTCAAATTTTTAATCAAGAGGACATAGTTGGAGAGTAATAGTCTTAAGAAGCTTACAGTTTTCCACATCATGCCCTAACACATAATGGTAAGCACAAATTTTGGTATCATCAAACCCTTTTGGTTGAGGTTTGAGTGGTTTGTAAGGTCTAAGTGGTGGCGATGTGATGACATAGGTTTGTAAAAGGTTATCTAAGATGTTGGTGTGAGTCCCTATCAATGGATCACAATGTGAAGTAAGTGTGGGTCTGGATGGAAGTGTGGGTGAATTCGGTGGGAGAGGTGCCACTAGAGGTGGAATTGGAGGTTGAGTAAGTTTGACCACTTTTTTAGTAGATAGTATAGTTTTAGGTTTAGATTACACCCTTTTAGGTGAAGGTGTAGTAGGTGAACTAGTTGTTGAAGGTGGTGTAGGTTTAACTTCCTCTTTGGAAGGTATTTATTTTTTGAGTTTAGGTTAAAATTTCTTGGGTAAAGGTGAAGAATAAGTGTGTGATGTAGAAGGGAAGGTAGATGGTGGAAAGGGATGATTTATCCAAGGTGATAATGGAGGTGAAGTGAAGGTTGTGGGAAGAGACAATGTGGAAGGTACTAGTTGAGGAGAAGGGAATAATATAAATAATGACGAGGATACTGGAAGTGGTGTAGGTATAGGAGGTAGAAAGGATGTAGGTGACATCAAAGGCGTAGGTTGTGTAGGTAATTTGGGTGTAATAGAGGATTGTGACAAGGTAGGTTGTTTTGCTTTTTCAGTTTATTTTGGGTATGAGGCTTCTTGACCAAGGTTGATGGGTGGGGACCTAGGATAGATGGAAGCGGTGAAGATGATAGAGGGGTAATGGGTGAAGCTGGTGTATGCAGCCTAAGGGGTTGGGTATTCTTTTTAGGTGGGGGAATATTTTTTGTGATGGCTTATGAGGATGTGGCTAAATATAGTTTGACAGGAGGATAGACTAGACTTGATGTCAACATGACTCCTAATGTGGTAATGGGTCTAGATGCAGAGGAAGATATAGGTGTAGTTAAGGTTTTAGGCATAGTAAAAAGTTCATTTTCTAGTAAAGGTTTAGGTGTGGGAAAGGGTGATAAATAATTGTCCCCTACAACTAGCATGGTAATGGTGAGTTTGATTGTCTAAAAACCCTTTGGATAGATCATGGAAGTGTTAGTAGAAAACATATACATTTGAGTTGAGAAAGGCAATCAAAGATGTCCCCAAAGCATGTAATTATCAACATAATCCAAGCAGTTGGCCAAACATGAGAATGGAATTGATGTAGGAGGGGATGCTATTGATTTGATAGTAATCCCTATAAATAATGGCTATGAGATAGGAAAATGGCTGGCTTCAGACTATGTGGGTAAAAGAGACAAGATCATATCAACAGGATCCTTGAAAGCTAATAGAGAATTGTCACCAATAGGAAAGGATGCTACTAATAGATCCCCCATGGGTAGGGGAGATGGAAAGTTGGATGAGGTAAGCTTGTCTTTTGGTGAAGAAGAAGGTAAGCATGACTCTCCCATGGGTAGAAGAGTAAGTACTATGGGTTTTTCATTAGGTTGAGAGGTGAGTGGGGAAACATCATTGATAGATATGGTAGAATCCTCTATAGGTGAAGGAAAAGATAAGGGAGACTCCTCTGTAGGTAAAGGATTATATGTAACAAGACCCTCCACGGATGAAGGATCTTGTGCAAGAATCTCCTTGATAGATGGAGTTGGAGGAAAGTGAGAAGGGAGAGTTGGTATGATGTCAACAAAAAAACATGAACCTCACGAATGTTACTATCACTGGTCGAGGTTTCTCCAGTTTGGTTAGATGAAGGGGTGTGATTTGGGAATGACTTCTTGAAGATGTGAAGGTTTTGATTAGCCGGTGCATTAGGATTATCCAAGATGAGATCTCCATTATCTAACATTTCTTCGATGATTTTTTTGAAAGTTATACAATTAACATCATTATGACCTCTAACGCGATGGTATTTTTAGTAATCATTATATTTATACCACGTAGGCACTAGACAAGAGTGGTCAAAACTAGTATGTGGTTTGATAGGTGGAAGAGTGATTGCTCCTGATTTTAGAATTTTTCTAAAACTAAAGATTAGGGTTCTCCTATGGGATTATATTTTTATTTCTTCTACTTGAACTAAAAATCTTGAATATGACAAAGATTGGAAGAAGGCTTTGATTAGCTAGATGGATAATATGGTCTAGCTTTCAAAACTGCTACGTTGGTAGATCATTTTTCTTCAGAATAATTATTTTATGATTTAGAAGAAGAAGTAGTGTCATTTGATTTAAATACAACGTTCTTGTTACATAATTATATCTTCTTCTCTTCAATGGAAAAAATTTCATGTTTTCAGGCCATGGTGAATTCCTTGTCAAATGTTTGGAAGGTTTGAACTTGGATAATTGGCGAGATGTGTCAAAATCAATATTTGGTGAACAACTCTATTAAATCAGTTTGAGGAAGTTGGAATGTAATTTGGTTGATTAGGATCTGCCACCAAGAGATAAATTTGTGATAGATTCATCTTCATATTGGTGTGTTACGTACAAGTTAGTCATGGTGAGATTCTTGACAATGTTGATAAAAAAGTGGTCTAGAATATCCTGATCTACATGATTAAATGAAAAGGTGGAATTCCTAGGTAGAGCACTATACCAATCTAAAAACAGTTATGTCAAGGACATTGAGAATGTCTACAAAAGAAAAGCATCACCATGAGCGATAAGATAACACACATGTTTAAGAGACCAAAAGTGTTGTTACAGGTCTTCTTTGTTGTTGAATCAGTTGAATTCAGGAATTTCCGAATGGGGAGGGTATGGATGAATCAGAATGGATGGGTGAATGGGCTCATTAAAAATCTCATCAAATGTTAGAGAGTTACATGAGCCAGAGACATATGCTTCTAATGTTTTCATCTTTTCCATCATCATTTTGATAATATCATTAGTAGGTTGTGATGATTAGGCACCCCCTGTAGTATAAGGGGGTAGATGAGGTAGGTATGACGTGGGAAACATCTCAGTATGTGGTGGTGTTGAGTATGAAAATTGTGAGGAAGGAGCTAAAATCGATGTAGATGGAAAGTATCCTAAATAAGCGGTAGATGACATAGGGTGTTGTTGGTGATAAGTTTAGGTAGGTGGAGTCAACATAAAGACACACATATAAATAAGAGGAAGAGACTGCGGGATGGAGAGGACGATGTTTTGGAAGTGAGTATGGGTTGTCGATACAAATGGTGGCTGAGATGTAATAGGTATATGAGAGGTGGTGGGTGTAGATATACCTTCACTCAAGGTGGTTGATAAAGGCATGGTTGACATTGTATGAGTGACAAATGTCAAAGGTGTGATAGATGCCATAGGTGCAATAGACATCGACGATGTAGGGTCAAGCTAGGAAACCGCATGTTGTAAGGTGGAAGAGGGTAAGACCAAAGTAGTATTATCTTATGTAGAAGTGGGTGTAAAGGTAGGAGGAATGGACACATGCATTACATATACAATTTTCTCTAATGAATCATAGGTAGATGAATGAGATAGATAGTACTACAGAGTAGTGGGGTTATGATCAAGGAGTCTCGTGAACTCCTCATCACGAATGGGTATGGAAAGAACCTGATTGGGGTCCATATGTGATGATATGGAAGGGGAAATGTGATAGGTTGGAGTGGTTGGAAGCTAGCGTGAAACATAAGAGATATATCTTGTTTACGATTCAAAACCATGTGACTAAAAATAGAATAGGTATTCTGAGCTTCACTGATAACACAGAAACACATAAGAAATGAAGAAAATGGGTTTAAAATGTATGCTTTGATCATTGCTCTAATTGGAAAATTAGAACACAGAGATCGACATCATTTTGGATAACCGATGCTGGTATGAGGGGAAACCCATGTTTGTCAACTAGACAAATGTCAGGTAATGTGGAGAAATGAAAGAATTGTAAATACGACAATAAATGATGGAGACAAAGTAGAATTGGACCCTGAAGGTGATATCATAGACTCAGAGATGTAATAAAGTGACAAAGGAAATCACAAACATAAAATAAATATAGATTGAACGCTATTTTGGAAGAAATGACCAAAACAACATAAAAATGATGGCGGTCAACGAACCGATGACAGTGAGATGATGAAACCGATAACGGTAACTAAATCAGTTACTGTGAAATCTATGAAAAATGGAAAAAATGATTTTTTGGTAATTTAGGTCAAATAAAAAGACCAACTCAGAGACCAAGTATGAAAATTATTAGTCCTAACACACTCAGAAACAATCAGAATACACCAACTATGATTTTGGATTATGTAAGGAGAAAAAATGAAGAATATGAACTCACACCTCAAAACACAAATCAAACAAAATCTAGCAAACATGAAATCTTATAATGTAGATTTTAAGTTGTGGCTTATGCCATTTAGGATTAAATTGAGAATAGAATAGAGTTTTTGGTTACCAAAGGTGCTTTATAAAAATAAACATCTGTGGTTATTTTTAGGTAAGTTTTGGCATGGGCAATACTTCTATGATATGATAATTGGCCAAAAAACTAGTTGGAGCCCATTGTCAATCATCTGATCGTGTGATCATTGATAAATTATTTTGGGAAATATGTTGTTTAAGAAATGTGTAGTTTGTTTTCAGTGATTTGGTATAAAGAGTGTACAAAATGTGAAGTACGGTTTAGTTTTTCAACCATCAGCTGGGCATGATTTCTAACATATAGGTTCCAAATAATTTAGATGAGCTAGAATGCAACATACAGAAATGAGATGCAAATATTTTAAACCCAAATCCATTATAAAATTTAATGAGATAAATAATGAATAGGTAAGAGTATGTCTTTCACTAATGTAATATAGAATAAAAAATATTATTCTTTTTAATCCAAAATATAAGTTTCATTGAGATCAGTAGGAGAAGAAGAATGTTTTCCAAGGAGAATATTTTAATTTGAACTTTATTTTTAAAAACGAAATAAACACACAATGATTCACTAAGAATGAAAATTACAAATAACCCCAAATGGGTCCCACTAAGTGTGCTAAAATGTTTCACCTATAGGTTTTACACTTTCTAGGATGAAACAAATGTAAGGTAAATGGTTAAGGAGGAATACCTATGAGCTGAAGAATGAAGGTAGAATGCGTGTGTTGTTGATGTTATCCAAGATGATCGTAACAAAATATTTTTTCATCTTGGAAGTACTACCTAAAGATAAAAATAAGGACAATAAAAGATTATTAAATAACATATGATAGTGGACTGTCTAACGTATGCTAGATCTAGGAAGCATGGTGCTTCCTAGAGAGGCTTTCAATCCACTATTTAATAATAATTTAATGTGAACAAGAAACTGAAATAAATAAGTCTTATTGCAATGGAATGATTTAGGTTACTCATACACACAATACACTATATTTTATACTAGATATAAAAAACAACACTAAATCTAATTGGAACTGGGGTTTGATCAGTTCATACAAATTTTTCAAAGGTCTGATAAGGTTCTGGGGCTGATTGGTTGAGTTATGGGTTGGTTTGGGTGAGTGGGAAGCTCACTAGTCTCCGAATATAAAATGACACAGAGACCAATATCAGTCTGGTGACCGATGTTGGTATGGGGATGAAACTAACAGCGGTAGGGTAAACTAACGGTAGTAGGGGAAATTAACAATAACTTAATAAAATGGTTTTTAGGATTCTCTGTGATTATACAGAGAGTGAGGAGGGTGTGGTTTGGTTCGTAATATAATCGAGAAGACTCATAAATACCAAGGGAGAGGTCACAAAGGGTGAAAGGGATTGAATTGGTTGGGTTGGTGGATTAGTGGGAAGATGGAGATATCTAGAAAATAATAGAAACTGAAAATACTGAAGGAAGAAAAGAGATTTGCAATAAAGGAAGCACAAATGATTAAAATCACGTTACTTACTTGCTACTATGAATATCTCATGGCTGGATGAAGGTTGGTGATTGATTAGTGAGGTGGTAGCTTGTTCAGTGTCATGGTAGTATGACATGTGTGTTCCCATGAATTCTCTGATGATCTGGAAGGGAATCCTTAGTATTTGTTTCTCTTTGGAGGTGTGTAGATGTCATTTGGATGAAGAAATGGCTCTGATATTTTTTTTGAATGTAGTAGTACATTTAAAACTTGAAATGACAGAATCGGGTAAAGGGTTGTAAAATTCTATAGAAAGGAATCGATGACGGTTTAGGTGACCAACGTCAGTCGAGGATAAAATAACATTGGTTAGGGTGAAATAGTCCAAGTTACCAAAAATAGCTTGATATTTATTGTTTTTGGCATGATTTTTATTGTTAGGTCCTCTTAGGAAAGTAGAGTTCTCACGAGAGAAGGCAAGAATATCTTAGAAGAATTATAGTTAGGTTTAGGAATAATTATTTATTATTTAGGTCAAGTAGTGACTTAGTCGTGGGAGTGATGACTCATTGCTGAGAGGGATTACTTAGTCACTGTGAGTTAAATTACCATGGAATGGGTCCAGGATGAGGTGTCATGATGAGGAGGTGTGAGGATGAAATTAACTTAATTAAATTAATTAAATTAATTAATAATGTGAGGATAAATATTAATATTGGCTAAAGGGGTCATGATTAATTAAATGTGTTATGTTAATAAAGTGAAGAGGACCAAGGGGAGTGTGGCCCAAATTTTTTGTCTACATCAAGGTTTAGGGTTTAGGATTTAGGGATTAGGATTTAGGGTTTAGTGATTAAAATTTAGGGTTTAGAGTTTTGTGTGGAGGGATCAGGGTCTAGGAATAAGGGTATAGGGTTTGGTGCAAAGGGATCAAGGTTTAGCAGAAAGAATTAAGGGATTAGTATTTAGGGCTATGAGTTTAGGGTTTAAGATTTGTTACAAATATATTGTGACATTATTAATAAATTGTAATATTGTTAATAATGAGTTAATACAACCCATATTAATAATATAGTTAATAGTTATGTGTGAGTGAAGTTCTTGAATAAACAACTCACGTAGTTATTTTTGTGTGTGAGATAATAAAGGGATGTGAGTGATCCTAGGTAAAAAGCTTGAGAGATTCATGGAGAGAGATATGAGAAATACTAAATGATAAGACTTGACTCCTAGATTATAGGATCAAGCATTTGTATAAGAAGTTATCTCCAGATGAATACAATATCTTGAATAAATTTTAGTTTCTATATTTTTATAATTCAGTGTTTGTTCATTATAGTTTAGTTTGTATCATTAGTATCAGAGAAATGTTATTCCAGAATGGAGGTTTTAGTTTTATTTGAAGGGAAGCTTCATTAGTATTCTCTAACTGTTTCCCTGTGTTATGTTAGATTTATGTGTCAACTGCTAAGTGTGTTTCATATGACTGGTATGAAGGTAGCATAGAGGCACAAATTTTTCAAATAATTTGGTTTGACAGTGTTACAATTGGTTGCTTGAGAACTCTGTGGAACTTTCTTTGTCATTTCTCATTGTTTTTTCACATGTGCAAATAAGATATTCCCTTGCATAAAATTTTTGAGTGGATTTCCATTTCATCACAGTACCACATTGAGGAATTTCCTTCACATTCTTCTCTTGGAACATGAGGTCGAGTAACTCAAATATCCAAATGTATCTTATTTATCGTACATATTTTAGTGGGTTTGATGCTAATCATTCCACCATTGTATGAGATCTTCTAATCAACATAATAACCATTGAGATCTATTTCAAAATATATGAAAGTTCCATCTTGTGCATCATAGTTCACCCACATATTTGTGTCTCTGCTCCAACATCTCCTTGTCTAAATGCTATCTTTGATGCATACAATCTACAGATGTAAGTAAATCACTACAAATTCAATCCAACATGCTAATCATCAAAATTATTTCTTCTGTCAACTACAAGCTTGCACATCATATCGGGAGTCAACCGTGTGAAAGAACAAAACAATAATATCCATGCATCCATGTAAGGTGAGTGAATACATTTGATTCAAATTTTGTATTATTTATTCATATTTGTTTTTGTATTTTGTATGTCATTTTACTTTTTAGATTATCTTGTTAATTGTTCATTTCATGTTATAAACGTGTCATTATAAGAGTCATTTTTTTAAAAAAATACTACCTATTACATGTCACATTGTCAAAATCATGTCGTCCTCATTTTTTTGTAAGTAAGTGTACATCCATACACTTTGTCAAAAGTTGACCATTTTTTGGGTTAACAGCATAATAGAGTAATTGGGATACCTTGAAAAATTCAAAAATATATGTTGATTCGGCTCTAATATATTTTTTTTTTCTTGTCTATTTAATAAAGAGTCATCATCAAAATTGAGTTTTGGAAGTATCCATGTCAATGTACTCTAGTTGTTAACATTGAGTCTAAAAGTTGTTACTAAAAAAAGGACAAATGAGTACATTTTCGGTGTAATCTAACATTTTCGGTGTAATTTTAAAGGGAAAATGAAAATGAAAACTGGTCCTGGCTTCGGGGGCTCTACCCCTCGACCCTACCTTATATCGTGATAGGGAACATACATCATCCTCGACTATAATTTCTACTAAGTTAGTAGGGACATTAATGGAGGACGGAGGAAACAAAGGTTAGAGGTAAATAAATGACCTCTCATCAGTCACTAATGATGGGGCTACATGAAGCTTTGGTGGAATTGTGTGTGTATGTGTGTTTTATTTTATTTTAGATTTGCGGTATGATTTTAGAGTTCTTGTTTGAATAAGTGAAATGTTCACATTGAGGGGTGAAACTGGAACATGGTCTCAATGTTCAATTTTCCCTCTATTCAATTTATATTCAGTAAGCAGTGATTCCTACATGATTCCCTAAAGGAAAGACATAGTGGACAAATGAAAGCAAAAAGGAAAAGTAGCAACATGATATTTGGGTTGTTGGTTGTCCTGTAAAACCATCCTTTTTTTTAGGTTGTTGGTTGTCTTGTTAAACCATCCTTTGTTTTAGGTTGTTGGTTGTCCTATAAAACCATCCTTGTTGAGGTTGTTGGCTATTCTACAAAACCATCTAGATCATGAGAACACATGGGAAAAAAGATGCAAAAGGAAGTGTGATTGTTGTTTCTATAATGTCAACATTAGGGGAGTGAATATTGGGAATTAATAATGTTAAAAATAGGGGATTGAATGTTACAAATATATTGTGACATTATTATTAATGAGTTAATACAACTCATATTAATAATATAGTTAATACTTGTGTGTGAGTGAAGTTGTTGAATAAACAACTCATGTAGTTATTTTGGTGTCTGAGACAATAAAGTGATGTGAGTGATCACATGTATAAGATTGAGAGATTCATGGAGAGAGATATGAGCAAGACTAAGTGATAATACTTGACTCGTAGATTATAGGATCAAACATTTGTATAAGAATCTATCTATAGATGAATACAATATCTCGAATGAATTTTAGTTTCTATATTTTTATTATTTGGTGTTTGTTTATTATAGTTTAGTTTTTATAAATATTTATGGTTTAGGGTTTAGAATTTAGGGTTTAACACTTTAGGATCAGGTTTTATGGTTCATGGTTTAGAATTTAGCACTTAGAATTTAGGGTTTAGAGTTTAGTTTTGAGGGTTAATGGTTAAGGGTTTAACATAAAGGGATAAGGGTTTAACATAAAGAGATCATGGATTAGGATTTAGGGTTATGGGTTTAGGGTTTAGGGTTTAGGGTTTAAGGCACATGGCTTAGGGTTTAGGCTCAAGTATCAGGGTTTAGGGTTTAAGGCACATGGCTTAGGGTTTAGGCTCAAGTATCAGGGTTTAGGGTATAATTTTTAGGGTTTACGCTTTACAGTTTAGGGATCATGGTTTACAAATTAGGGATTAGGTTTTTACATTTACGGTTGAGGGCTCTGGGGTTTAGGACTTATTGTTTATCATTTAAGGTTAAGGGTTTATGGTATAGTGTTTAGGGCTTATGGCTTATGGTTTATGGTTTAGGCTTTAACTTTTACAATTTATGTTTTAGGGTTGAGGGATTAGGGTTTAGGGTTCAAGGATCAAGGTTTAAGGTTTAGGGTTTAGGGTTTATTGTTAAGGGTTAAGGGTTTAATGTTTTCATCTTATGGTTTAGAGTTTAGGGTTTATGGCTTAGGGTTTATGGTTTAGGTTTTAATTTTTATGGTTTAGGGTTTAGGGCTTAGGGATTAGGGTTTATGGTTTATACCTCAGGGTGTAGGGTTTAAGGTTTTTTAGGGCTCTAGGCTAACTATTTAGGGTTTATGGATTACGGCTCACTCATAAGGGTTTAGTGTTTAAGGTTAAGGGATAAGGGTTTAGGGTTTAAGGTTTAGGGTTTAGGGTTTAAGATTTAGGGTTTAGGGCTGATGGTTTATGGTTTATGGTTTAGGGTTTATGGTTTATGGTTTATGGTATAGGGTTTAGGGATCAGTTTTTAGAGTTTAAGGTTTAGGGTTTATGGCTTAATGTTTAGGGTTTAGGTTTCATTGTTTAGGCTTTAGGGTTAGGGTTTAGGGTTTAAGATTTATGGCTCACAGTTTAGGGTTTAGGGTTTGGGCTCTAGGTTTAGATTTTATTGTCTAGGGTTCAAGGTTTAAGATTTAGGGTTTAGGGATTTAGGATTTAAGGATTAGGGTATAGGGTTTAGAGTTTAGGGTTTAGGGTTTAGATTTTAGAGTTTAGAGTTTGAGGCTAAGTTTTTATTGTTTAGGGTTTAATATTAAGGATTTAAGGTTTAGGGTTTAGGGCTCATAGTTTAGGGTTTAGGATTCAGGTTTTATGGTTTAGGACTTAGAGTTTAGGTTTTATGGTTTAGGGCTCAAGGTTTAGGGATTAAGATTTAGGTTTTAAGGTTTATGGTTTAAGATCTAAGTTTAGGGTTTAAATTTTAGTGTTTAGGGTTTAAGATTTATGATTTACGTCTCATTGTTTAGGGTTTAGGGATTAGGGTTTAGGGTTTCAAGTGAAGGGTTTAGGGTTTATGGCTCAGGGTTTAGGGTTTAGGGTTTAGGTCTCAAGGCTCAAGGTTTATGGTTTAGTGTTTAGAATTTAAGGTTTAGGCTCAAGTATCAGGTAGTATGGTTTAGGATTTAGAGTTTAGGGTTTAGGGTTTCAAACATAGGGTTTAGTGTATAACATTTAGAGATCATGGTTTATGGATTAGGGATTAGATTTTAGCATTTAGGGTTTAGGGATAAAGGTTTAGGATTTAGGGTTTAGTATTTAGGGCTAAAGGTTTAGGGATTAGGGTTTATGGTTTATGGTTTAGGTTTTATGGCTTAGGTTTTAGGGCTCATATTTTAAGGATTAAGTGTTTAGGGTTTATGGCTTAGGGTTTATGGTTTGGGTTTAAATGTTTAAGGTTTAGGGCTTAGGGCTTATGGCTTAGGGTTAAAGCTTTAGAGTTTAGGCCTTAAGGTTTAAGGCTTAGGTTTTACAGTTTAGGGCTCAGGTCTCACTATTTATGGTTTATGGTTTAGGGATAAGGGCTTAGAGATTTAGTGTTTATGGTTTAGGGTTTACGGTTTATTGTTTAATGTTTAGAGTATGATTTAGGGTTTATGACTTAGGGTTTATGATTTATGGTTTAGGGTTTACAGTTTAGGGTTTAGGGATCAGGGTTTAGGGTTTATATTTTAATCTCTATGGTTTAGGTATTGGGGTTTAGGATTTAGGGTTAAGGACTCTGGGATAAGGGTTTAGGATATAGATTTTAGGGATTAGTGTTTATGATTTAGGGTTAGGATTTAGGATTTATGGTTCAAGGTTTAGGTTTTAGCGTTCAGTGCTCATGTTCTTTTATTCATGATAAAAAAATTTTAAAGGTAATATACCCTGTTTATAAAAAATTTCAAAAGCCAGAGATGGCAATAACAGTAATCCAAATATAAAAGGGACTAAATCCCTTTACAAGGAGACTCAAAAGCAAGATATAGCAGTAAAAAAATTAAAAAATGGATCAGAATCCATGAATAAATTGAGGACCAACTATATTTTAACCAAGAACTATAAAATGAGAAAAATAGGGACAAAAGAACATCAAAAGAACAAGAAAATATTTACATGGTAGCAACACAAAAACAAACTAGAAGGAGCTCTACTTGAATGCTTTATCAAAATTTGTCTTGAATTTCTACAAAGTGTTGAATAATGCTAGGGAAGTGACATGGGAGGGATCATTCTTGTCTTATTATGAAAAGACTAGGTCCCTTGTAGTTTCTGATTCATAAATGGTAGCTATAATCTCATTGAGAATATAAACACTTTTCAAGGTTTAGGGTTTAGGGTTTAGGTTTTACAGTTTACAGTTTATAGTTTAAGGTTTAGGGTTTAGGCTATGTAAGTTTATGGTTTAGGGATTAGGGATCATGGTTTAAGGTTTAAGGTTTCGGGTTTGATGCTAAGCTATTAGGGATCAGGGTTTAGAGCTCAAGTTTTAGGGTTTATTGTTAGGGTTTTGGGTTTTCTAATTAGGATTTAGGGTTTGAGGTTTAGTGTTTTGCAATCAAGTTTTAGGGTTTAAGGTTTAGGGTTTAGGTATATGAGATCATGGATTAGGGTTAAAGGTTTATGGATCAGGATTTAAGACTCATAGTTTATGGATTAGGGCTTAGTATTTAGGGATTAGAGTTTATCGTTAGTGTTTAGTGTTTAGGGCTCAAAGTTTAGGTTTTAGGGTTTAGGGTTAGTGTTTAGGGTTTTAGGGTTTACATTTTATGGATTAGGATCATGGTATTGGGTTTAGGGCTTAGGGTTTAGGGTTTAGTGTTTATGTTTTAAGGTTTATGGTTTAATTTTTAGGGTTTAGGGATCAAGGTTTAGGGTTTTGGGTTTTGGGATGAGTGTTTAGGATTGAGGTTTCTGGGCTCCCAATCAGGATTTAAGATTTATGATTTAGGGTTCTCAAGGTTTAAGGTTTATAGCTCAAGGTTTAAGGTTTATGGTTTAGGATTTAGTATTTAGGGTTTAGTTTTTAGGGATTAGGGTTTAGGTTTTAAGGTTTAGTTTTTACGGATATGGGATAAGGGTTTAGTGTTCAAGATCAGGGTTTAGGGATTAGGGTTTAGGGTGTATCGATCATGGTTTAGGGTTATTGTTTATGCTTTAGGGCTCATGGTTTAGAGTTTATAGTTTAGGTTTTAGGGTTTAAGGTTTAGTGTTTAGGGTTTAGGGTTTATGGTTTAGTGTTTAGTGTTTAGGGTTTAGTGTTTAACATATAAGGTTTAGGGTTTAGGATTTTGGTTAAGGGTTTAGGGCTTAGGGCTTAGGGTTTAGGGTTTAGGTTTTAGGGTTTAGGGTTTAACATTTAGGGTTTAGGTCTAAGGGTTTAGAGATCATGGTTTAGGGTTTTGTTCTCAAGGATAGGAGTTTAATCAATTAGGGGTATTCTTTGCTATTGAATCAGTTGAATTTAGGAATTTCCCAATGGGGAGGGTATGAATGAATTAGAATGGATGGGTTAGTGGGATAATTTCAAATCTTTTCATATGTAAGAGAGTTATGCGAGCCAAAGACATATGCTTGTAATGTTTGCATCTTTTCCATCATCATTTTGATAATATCATTGGTAGGTTGTGATGATTAGGAACCCCCTGTAGTATAAGGGGGTAGATGAGGTGGGTATGACATGGAAAACATCTCAGTATGTGGTGGTGTCGAGTATGAAAATTGTGAGGAAGGAGCTGAAATAGATGTAGATGGAAAGTATTCTCAATAAGTGGTAGATGAAATAGGGTGTTAGTGGTGATAAGTTTAGGTAGGTGGAGTGGACGTAAAGACTCTCATAGAAATCCAAGGAAGAGATTGTGGGATGGAGAGGATGATGTTTTGGAAGGGAGTATGGGTTACCGATACCAATGGTGGCTGAGATGTTATAGGCACATGAGAGGTGGTGGGTGCATATAGACCTAAACTCAAGGTGGTTGTTAAAGGCATGGTTGACATTATAGAAATTATAAATTTCAAATGTGCGATAGATGTCATAGGTGCAATAGAAATCAATGATGTAGGGTAAAGTTGGGAAACCATAGGTTGTAAGGTGGAAGAGGGTAAGGCCAAACTTGTAGTAGCTGATATAAAAGTGGGTGTGAAGGTAGGAGGAATGGACACATGCATGCCATATACAAGTTGCTCTAATTAATCATAGGTAGATGAATGAGCTATATAGTACTATGGAGTGGTGGGGTTATGACCAAGGACTTTCATGAACTCCTCATCTCTAATGGGTATGAAAAGATCCTAATTAGGGTCCATATGTGATGAGACGGAAGGGGGCGATGGGCTAGGTGGTAGTGGTTGGAATCTAGCGTGAAACACAAGAGTGTTATCTTTTTTACGAGTCAAAACCATGTGATTAATGATAGAATGTGTATTCTAAGCTTCACTGATAATGCAGAAACACATAAGAAATGAAGAAAAATGGTTTTAAAATGTATGATTTGATCATTGTTGTAATTGGAAAATCATAACACAAAGACCAACATCAGTTTGGATAATTGATGTCGGTTGACTAGACCAATTTTAGTTAATGTAGAGAAATGAAATATTTGTAAATATGACAATAAATGATGGAGAGAAAGTAAAATTGGACTCTGAAGGTGATATCATGAAACCAGAGATATAGTAAAGTGATAGAGGAATTCACAGAAAGAAAAAAAATATAGATTGAATGTTGTTGTGGTATAAATTACCAAAACAACATAAAACTAATGGTAGTGAATGAACAGCCGGTGGTGAGATGATGAAACTAGTAACAATCATTGAACCATCACTAGTTACTATGAAATCTATGAAAAATGGGAAAAGTGAATTTTTGGTGATTTAGGTCAAATAAGAAGACCAACTAAAGACCGAGTATGGAAATGATTTTTCCTAACACAATAAAAAATACTCAGAATACACCAACTATGATTTTGGATTATGTGAGGAGAGAAAAAATGAAGAAAATGAACTCACACCTCAAAACACAAATCAAACAAAAGCTAGAAAACATGAAATATTATAATGTAGATTCTATGTTGCGGCTTATGCTATTTAGGGATGAGTTGAGAATAGATTAGAGTTTTTGGTTACCAAAGGTTCCCTACATAAACTGATAACTAATATGATAAATGAAAAGAAAACCAACTAGATCCCATTGTCAATCCTCTGATTGTGTGATCATTAACAACTTCTTCTAGGAAAGAGACTGTTTAGGAAATGTGTAGTTTTTTTTTTAGTGATTTGGTATAAAGAGTGAAAAATGTGATCTACGGTTTAATTTTTCAACCATGAGTTGTGTTATCACCAAATCACAGCACCCCTCTATTTATACAAGTGCATATACTTGAACTCACGGTGTGATTGGATAACATGGGTACTATCTCCAAGTTGTGGGACTTGCTACTTGAGATAGACCTCCAGAGAAAGCTGGTTCTTGCTCCTAAACTACCTGCCACAATCTACTCTAATGCAGGGGAAACTAACTATTCTACCCTAAATTTCTAAGGGACCAGGGAGAGAGAATGCATAAGATGAAATCCTACACTATAGAGGTGATACACTAGAAAAGGAGGGTGTGAGAGTAGTCTTCAAATGTGTGAGATACAGAAGTAAAGTGCACATTAGAAGGGGTGATGACAGTTCTCCATAATCTAGCAAAATACATTTTACAACAATATTTCAGACATACACAATGATAATGGATCCCTGTAAGAACATAATAATAGACACAATATTCTTGTAATCAAGGTTAAAGGGGCAAGAAGAATGCAAGAAAACACAACAGGGGAAGATACATCCACAAACTTGTATTTTATTGCTTCCTGGTATGCACAGTTCAATCGGTTACAAGATAAGGGCTTGGATCACCATGTAAGGAGTCAACAACAAGGGCCTGCAACACATTGACTTCACAAAGCAATTTTTGCAGAGCTTTCCTACAAAACTACCCCCCCTTTACAATGAGCCCAACACTCCAATTTATAGAAAAATGAGAAGGGAAAGAGAAGGGAAAATAGAAATCCAGAAATTTGTCCATCAACCACTTGTAAGAGGCATTAAATGGATTAAAATGATTATATATTACTTGCAAAAGTCTCCCCATACTGTCCCACCTGCTGCAGCAGAGAAAGAATGAAGACCATGCCTCTTAATTGCACTCCCAACACCAAATAAAACACTGTTATGAACCCGTCCATGTTTTGTGAAAAATCCATACCAATATCTCATAAAATATATAATTTCTTGATTTATGTGCATCGGGCTCAGAGCCATGATTCCAATGGTACCAATTTTGTGTGATTTCGTTGAGAAATGCAAAAGTTATGGCCTTTTGAGTGCGGGCAGCTATTTTGGGTCTGGCAAGCGTTTTCTATCATTTGATGGGAATGAGCATTAACTGACTGGAGCCGAATATGTTTCTTTTATTTAAATATATCCACCCTCATTAAAAATAAGAAAATCGTGCTTGTTCCAAAAAGTCTAATTTTGTGAAAATCGGAGCTCGGAGTCAAAAGTTATGGCCGTTTGAAGTTTCACGGGTCAAACGTTGAATTTTCTTCTTTGCCTTCGGCCGTTTCGACTTTTCACGTCCCCCATGTTTCATGCATACCTTTTTCCTGGCTGTCCTAGACTAATATCTCTTTTGAGGCCTTTTCAACTTTTTGCATCCCTCGCGTCCCACGCGTACCTTTGTCCCGGCTGTCCTAGACGAATTCTCCTGCATCGGCCGATTCAGGCTTCCTTGTCTCTCTTTTGTGGCCTTTTCGGCTTTTCACATCCCTCATGTCCCATGTGTACCTTTGTCCTAGCTGTCCCAAACAAAAATCCCCGAACTGCCTGAAATGAACTGTCTTGCGGAAAATCGGTTGATTCGCATCCCTCGCGTACTTTTGTCCCGGCTGTCCCAAAACCGCACGAAACAAAAACTTGACGATTTTCCCTACTTTTGGCCATTTCAGATTTTCGAGTCCCTCACGTCTCAACGTCCCAACTGTCCTGTGGACCGCCTGGGAAAAAAATGTCTGACTTAGCCAATTTTCTTTATTTTTCAGTCCCAAGCTTGGTACGACGAACCTCAGTATGACCCGAACTGGTACAACCCGAACCCTTCAGACCCGAAATGCTTTAAAACAGTCTTGTAACCTTATTTTTTACATTTTTTCCATTTTCTCAACTCGTTGGGATTTATTCTTGGATGGGAGAGTTAGAGAGAAGCCGAGGGAGCCCGAAAAACATGATTTCAGGCCTTGAATCAATCTACTTGCTCAGGACTGAATAATTTGATGCATGTTATCAAAATTACCTTGAGGGGTGAATTTTGGATAACAAGTTGGGCATCACTCCTAGCATATAGGCTACCCACAATTTAGATGAGCTAGAATACAACATACATAAATGAGATGAAAATATTTTAAACTCAAATCCACAATGAAATTAAATGAGATAAATAATGAATAGGCAAGAGTATGCATTTCACTAATCTAATACAAGATAAAAAGTATTTTTCTTTTTAATCCAAAATATAAGTTTCACTAAGATCAGTAGGAGAAGAAGAATATTTTCCAGGGAGAATATTTTAATTTGAAATTTAATTTTTAAAATTAAATAAACACACAATGATTACCTAATAATGAATAATACAAATAACCCCAAATGGGTCCCACTGACTATGATAAAAAAATTTACCAATAGGTTTTACGCTTTCTAGGATGAAACAAATACAAGGTAAATGGTTAAGGAGGAATACCTATAAGGTGAAGATTAAAGGTAGAATGCGTGCATTGTTGACATTATCCAAGATGATCGTAAGGAACTCCTTTTTCTCTTCGAAGGACTACTTGAAGATACAAAACAAGAAAATAAAATATTATTAAATAACATATGAAAGTGGACTGCCTAGTGTATTCTAAATGCAAGAAGCATGGTGCTTCTTAGAGAGGCTATCAATCCACTATTTAATAACAATTCAATGTGAACAAGAAATTGAAATAAATAATTCCTATTGAAATGTAATTATTTAGGCTCCTCATACACACAATACACTAGATTTTATACTAGATATCAAAATAACACTAAATCTAATTGGATTTAGGGTTTTTTTAGGTCATATAGATTTTTTAAAGTTTTAGGGGTGATTGGTTGAGGTATGGGTTTGTCTTGGGTAAGTGGGAAGCTCGTTAGTCTCAGAATATAAAATGAAACAAACAATGATATCATTCTGGTGACTGATGTCAGTATGGGAATGAAACCGATGGCGGTAGGGTAAATTTACGTCGGTAGAGGAAATTATAAATAACTTAATAAAATGGTTTTTGGGCTTCTCTGTGATTGTACAGAGAGTGAGGAGGGTGTGGTTAGGTTTGTAATATAATTGAGAAGACTTAGGAATACCAAGGGAGAGGTCACAAAGGGTGAAAATTATTGAATTGGTTGGGTTTGTGAATTGGTGGGAAGATTGAGATATCCAGATAATAGCAAAAAATAAAAATACTAAAGGAAGAAAAGATATTTACAAAAAAGGAAGCACAAATGATTAAGATCATGTTACTTACTTGCTTCTATGAAGATCCCATGGCTGGATGAAGGTTGGTGATTGATTGGTGAGGTGGTATCTCATTCATTTCCACGGCAGTATGAGTTTTGCATTCCTGTGAATGCTCTAATGATCTAAAAGGGAATCCTTGTCCTATGTTACTATCTTGAGGTGTGTAGATGTTGTTTAGATGAATCAATGAATCTAAGATCTTCATTTGATTGTAATAGCACTCTCAAAGCATAAAATGAGCAACTTGGTTAAAGGGTTACAAAATTCTATATAAAGGAACCAATGGCAATGTAGGTGACTTACGTCAGCCGAGGATAAACCAACATTGGTTAGGGTGAAATAGTCCCAATTACCAAAAATAGCTTGATCTTTACTAATTTTGACGTGATTATTATTGTTGGGTCCACTTAGGCAAGTAGATTCTTGCGAGAGAAGGAAATATCTTAGAAGAAGTCCAGTTAGGTTTAGGAAGAGGTCATAGTTAGTTAGGTCAAGTAGTGACTTAGCCCTCGGAGTGATGACTCAGTGCTGAGAGTGATGACTTAGTCACTATGAGTTAAATGCCACTGGAATGGGTCCATGATGAGGTGTCATGAAGAGGAGGAGGTGTGAGGATGAAATTAACTTAATTAAAATAATTAAATTAATTAAAAATGTGATGATGACTATTAATATAGGGTAAAGGGGCCATGATTAATTAAATGTGTTATGTTAATTAAGTGAAGGGGACCAAGGGGAGTGTGACCCAAATTTGGTGTCTACATCAAGGTTTATGATTTAAGGTTTAGGATTTAGGGTTTAGTATTTAGGGGTTAGTGATTAACATTTATGGTTTATAGTTTAGTGTTGAGGTATCAAGGTTTAGTGCAAAGAAGTCAAGGATTAGGATTTAGGGCCAGGGGTTAAGGGTTTAGGGTTTAGGGTTTAATATTAAGGGTTTAGTGTTTAGGATATAGGTATAAGGTTATAGGCTTTAGAATTTATGGTTTAATGCTCTAGTATTAGGTTTTATGGTTAAGGGTTTAGTATTTAGGGCTTAAAATTTAGGGTATAGTGTTTAACATTTAGGGTTTAGAGTCTAGTTTTCAGGGCTTGGGGTCTAGGGGTTTAATAGAAAACAAGTGAAGACACCCTAGCCAAAGTTTAGGAATGATTTAGTTCGATAGGAAATTTTGTGAATGGATGGTGAAAGTATAACCGTACATTGATCCAGTACTAGCCAGGCATCCATAGCCCCAACGGAGATGCATTTGATTCTAATTGTAACATTTCTCTACTTTTAGTTAGGTGTCCATAGCCATGATAGAGATTATTAGAAATACCCCAAGAGAGATTAATATATCAATTTTATTTTCCTTTTAGCTTTTAGATTTTGATTGATTGATCTTGTCTCTTTTTGCTTTCTGAACACTTATTTCAGTTCTCTTCTTTGACAAGGGGTTAAGAACCACTAATGGATTGATGGAAGGATATGGAAGTGATTTTGATGACAAATATGTCCAATATTTCTTTGCAACAAGTTTATTAGATGTTGAATGTGATAGGATCTTCATGAGGTCAGTGGTTCTTTAATTTACCAAGGTTATAAAAGACCAGGGTCAAAAATATACCATAGAGATAAATGTTACAAAATGTGTGAAAATATGCTAACCAAAATATCACCAAAGGGATGAAAATGGTAGGAAGACTTGCAGTGGAATGACAAGGAAGGGAAGAAAGAAACATCCATTCGTACGCACTACCTGATTGTAATGTTTGATCTTTGTACCTTCAATTTTTTATGTTTTTTTCTCATGTTTTTTGTATTTTGAATTATTTTGATTTTTTAGATTTTTGATATTTTTTGGAAAGGTGGGAACAATAGAGTCACTCTACATGGTAAGATCCAATAACGATGTTTGTAATTTACTTGATAAGGGAGACTAAGCATGTTTGTTTATGAAGAGTCATGTTTTCCCCGATCTCGATGATCGTTGTGAGTTCACACTCAATAAATTACTGTGATTTTTTTCAAAACATGGGTTTTGTATGTGGGAGCTTGAGTTTCCTATCCATAGGTTTTTGTACTTTGCACCATACTTGATGGGTACGTTGGTGTGCATTCTAGAATCACGTTTGATTTTTAACCTTAAGATCATTGGAAGTGTTGAGAGCTTTAGAGCTCTTTGAAGTTTTGATCTTAGCTTGATAATGAACCTATTTGGGTTTCTTATAATTTGATGTGTGACTTGTCTGATCCTAAAAAGGATAATAAAGTGAACGTGGGCATTTAGAACTAATGTGAGAATTATCCACAATATTTCCACAACCATTGATAGAAGAAATATATGATGGATGAAAAGGATACGGTATAGGAATTGAAGAGGATGGGATTCCAGGAGGTGATCCATTGATAGAAGATGACAAAGGGATGCTAGAATATGGCCCTAAGATGGAAGAAATAGGGCTACAAGGACATGGCCCAAGAATAGAATAATATGACAAAAGGTTGATAGGGTGTGGCCCAAGTATAGACAAGGAGGGACTACTCTTAGGTGTCCCATAGATAGAAGAGGATGAAGGGATACTATGACATGGCCCAAGAATAGAAGGTAATGGGCTACCAGGAGGTGACCCATAAGTATAAAATGGAGGGCTATCTGGGGGTGGCTCTAGGATAGAAGAAGATGATGGGATACTAGGTTATGACCCAAGGTAAGATTTTGATTGAGGAATTATGATAGATAAGGAATGATTGGGTAATGAGAAGATAGGCCATGGATCAATGCTAGACCGCTTCACCTCATCATGATCAGAGGAAGGTGAAGATGAAATAATAGAAGAAGAATCAAGTTCCATGACATTAGGATCTTCCTTTACATTTTGATAAAAGGAATCAACTTCTTGTCCCCAATATGCAAGCGTATCAAGTTCTAGAAATAATCCTTGTTTGCAATCCTCTAAAGGGATATCATTATGTAGTTTGATTGTCTCATCATCCTGAGAGAAATCAATCAGTAGAGGTTATCGTTATTTGACCATAGGAGGTTGACTCAAAGAAATGGGTTTGATAAGTGGGGAAGATTAATTGACAGAAGAAGATAAATCAAGAGAGGAAGTAGGATTGGAGGCAGGCATCTCATGAATGGATGATTTAGATTTGGACCTAGGTCATTTTTCTAGAAGACAACATAATGTAGGTTGGAAAGTAGGATCACATAGCCACCCATTAAGTCATGAAGTAGGAGTCAAATTGGATAATTTATTAGAGAGAATCCGAGTCTTGGAACTCTTCGACAGAGGAAGCGGTTGTTGAGATGACTTATTAAGGAGGTCATGTAAAGAAAGGGAGGACCATGACTCAAGAACTGAATTATATGTTCGATCGATGGAACTTGGAGTCGTATAAGTCTTCAAAGGAGGAATACATCATTGAGGTGAGTTGTAATAAAGGTCTTGTGAAGGAAAGGAGGATCATGATTCAAGATTTGATCTAGGGGTATCTGAATAATAGTTGGGATCTGAATCTTCAAAAGAAGAGTGGGAATCTGAATGGTAGTTTGGATTTGAATCAGAAGAAGAGTGGGAGGAACCTAAGTAATAATTTGGATCAGAAGTGTCCAAACCATACCACTGATTATGAGATGAAGGTTGGGAACAGGCTACCCAAATAGGACTTCTAACATATATAACCAAACGAGCTTTAGTCATTATGGGCATATTTTGATTTGAATGCCTAAACCTAGGTTTCGTTTTGTGTTAATCGTGAGGAACCACACAATAATAAGTCATTGTTGGGGTCATTTAAGCATAAATGTATAGGCCTAGATAGTGTGATCAAACTTCTTTAAAGTGAAGAAGATTCTATGTCGATTTGGGTAGCATAATGGCAACCAACTAGATATTGTGTAAGTATGGAGATGCGTGTGTGATTTTCCAAAGATAACCTAAGAAAAGTAGACATCGTGATGACACAATCTTGATGAGATTAAAAAGAATTTTCCTAGAAAACAAGTTTTCCATTTGAAAGATCACAAGGAACAATCATGCAAGTGTGAAACACAAATCCAACCAATAAGGAAATACTCCTTATGTAAAATGTGTGTGTATAATGATAGTTCGAAGTAAAGATGATCAACACAATTTCAATACTTACATCAAGCTTGAAATAAACAAGGCATAAATATTAACAAAGGGTAGATGTGACTCCCAGTCAAAGGATACAATGACACGTTCAACAACCAACAAGGCCAAAATGTTGAAAGGAGAGAGGTTTACAAATGTAAGCCATGTAATGATACCAATTTAGACACTTCTATAAAGCTTCACGGAGAAGTGAGATATTAGTGCCAAAGTGGTATTGAAACGACATAGACA
This sequence comes from Taxus chinensis, assembly GCA_019776745.2. NCBI lineage: Eukaryota > Viridiplantae > Streptophyta > Pinopsida > Cupressales > Taxaceae > Taxus > Taxus chinensis. The sequence continues at coordinate 383,318,098 of CM034154.1, forward strand.
AAGTAAGCCACAAATTTCAAGATTTGGGACAATGTTTGAAATAAAAATAAGTCAAAGTATACTAAGGATATGATAAAATGTGGGTAGCGTAATGCCACAATGCAGACACTTTAGATCATGTTTTACAAGAAATGTGACACAAGTACCTTAATTATGTCGAGATAATGGAAACAAGGTAACACATCAAAGGGATATCAAATGATGACTCAATCCTAACTACAATGATGATCCTGACCTGGATATCAAAACCATAAACAACTACCTAGATATCTGATTAACAAAATGTCCCTACTTATGTCAAGTTCAAAGAAGTGAACAAGGCATAAGTAATGATAAGAAGTTAACGTGATCTCCAAACAAGGTATACAAGAAGTAAGATCAAATTCAATCAATACCTATATCTTAAAAAGTGTGAGTTACAATTGTGAGTGACACAACAATGTCACCAAGATATGCTAACCAAAATTTGTGAGCAAGTAAGGTATTAATATCAAGATGATATTGATATAACACACGCAAAAATCTAACACGTGACACTTTTCAAAATAGAGGTAGTGACAAAATCAAACTAAAAGCTTATAGTATACCTAGGAATTGTTAAAATGTGTGTAGTGTAACCTTACAATTTAGATATTTAGGTCAAGTTTACAAGAAACAAGACATAAATATCAAGGTTGTAGTGACACAATACAAACAAGATAACCTTTCCAAGGAAGTTCAAAGTGATGAAGAAAGCTTAACTATGATGACGATCCTGACATGGGTATTAAGATCGCAAAGGCTACCAATGATATAAATATGTCTCCACACACTTTAGACATTTAACTAACCCAACCGCAAACATAGATGGGCATAAACGGATAAAAAAGTGGTGAAACAATCAATTGATAACACAAAGGTAGTCACTCTTCTTTTGATAAAAAAAATGTCAAAAGAAAGTAAAGGAAGTAGATCAAATGGGGGTGAAAAATGTTGGCTTCACTTTGGCAGAGTTTTTCCTTACCTTAGGGTAAGTGAAAAAATAAGTGAAAGTAATGTGTCACATGTTTCATGATGAATGATGACTCACAACTAAACACTTTTTTGAAATGGTCATAGTGGGCTCTTAGTAAAATAATATCTTCCTGGGTGGTTCTCTCTTCCTAGGTGTTATAAAGTCATCTAAGAGCGGACACAATTTACCCAAAAAGTCACAATGAATAACTTGGGAGTATCTCAGCTTTTCCCCCTTCAAGTATAGTGGGCACTAATTGCATCCATCGTGTACTCTTTCTAGGATCACAATACAGAAAAATTTGTAATGTTAACTCAAAAGGAAAACTAGTCAAGTAGGTAGTGCGGAAAACTTTCCGTTTCATCCACAAGGTTCTCTCTTATGTGGACTACTTTTGGGTTCCTTGTACCACCCCAATTGTTGTAGCTTAAGGTGTTATGCCAAAGGGGCTATGTTCCAGTTGAGCGGAGAGGGAAGTACCCTTTTTTGAAACCTGCAATAAATTGTTTTGAATGTGGTGCTCTTTTTATCTTGTTTAATTAGATGTGGTTTACTTGAACACCCTTTTTTTTTAACATGTACAAAAAATGTATTAGTAGTTTGACCTTTTGTTTCGATTCCACCTTTCTTTAACAAACGCTTGTTTGGTTCTACACAACGAATTAGTAATTTTCCATAAAAATACTTAAGAGGATAAAACATCATTTCTGATTCTCAAGATCATCCTAAGACGCAAGAGAAGAGCATACACAACGTAGAATCTAACTATGAAATCCAAAAAATGGAAAACACTTCGTTCAAATGAAATATTTGTTCTTTTTAACAAACTTTGACATTCATTCTTGTAAGAACACACATTTTTCAAAACAAAAAAGAGACATAGAAATCATTTTCGATTCCCAAGATCACCTAAAAGGTACGAGGGAAGAGAATACATGACTATAATCTCCTGATCTAAACATGTAATGTTCATTAACCTTGTAAACAATTCAAATTACCATCAAACATGTAAAAACACCCTACAAAACATAAGTTATATTCAAAATAAAACTTGTAAGGTGTTAGAACATCAAAGACCAAATTTTCCAAAGAATTTAGACATGTTAGAAATGAGTAGCTTACTAAAACATGAAAATATTTAAAATTTGGTAATTCAAAAACTCAGATTTATGTTTCCATTTTGTAGTTCACTTTAATACCTTTCCAACACAAAAAAATGGAGTTGTTTTGATTTCAGGAGAAAAATTTATGGCCTCTGGAAGATAGGCTATGTAGAAAGTTTTACGTGTGTGCGCCCTTCAGGGTATATGCGCGCATGTTTGGGAACCTACGCTAGGATTTGTGTACCTACACCACCCTATGTAAAAAAAACATAGTCATAGTTCTACCTTCGCGTAGAGAATGGTATGTGCGTTCCCTTTCCTGTAGGTGGCTAAAAAACATGGGATTTTTAAAAAATAATTTCAAAAATATCAAAATTTTATCGATTTGGTTCAATTTTTTCAGCACTTCACCTCTTTTAATCCTAAAAAGAGCACAAAAACAAGACAATCCTAGCTAAACTAGCTAAGAAACTTGATATTTATCAATTAATACAAGAAAGGTTAGTGAAATTAAATACTTGAAACTAATCTAAAAAACCTTGAAAAACTAATCTAGAAACATTGAAACTAAAAAATTTAGAAACTAAAATAAAAGCTTCAAAATGACTCCAGTAATGGAGGATGGACTAAGAGCATCCCACTAGGCATGCCAAATGTATGTAATGGAAAGTTGCAAAATCTATGGAATGAGGCTATAGAACCTTAAAGCTTTGTTAACTCATCCATGCACCATGAGATTAGAGCTAAACAAGATAAAATAACATGCAAGCATTATAAATTTGACAAAAATATAAAAAACTAATATGTATACTACTCTCTACTCTATGAAATCTTAATGAAAGTGAACCTAGTTAGATTCTAAGAAATCAAATTTTGTGTTTTTTACTCCAAAAAATAGTGAAGAGGTCTCTCCAAGTTGGCTACATGGCCAAGCTTTAGATCTTCCCTTATTAACTATATTTGAAATGGATGGATGCAAGGTGGAGGAGATCTCAACAGTTGAGTATGGAAAATATCCAAATGTTCTTATAACTTAAAGCTAATACAAATGGAATCTAAAAACTAGGTGTTTTTAGTGTTAATAACATATCCTAGGTGTGAAGGTGTAAGTTGAATGGGTAGGCTTAGCCTTCTATTTATAGTTTTCCAAATGGAAGAGTTTGAACGTTGGTTGCATATAGGACTAAAGTTCAAAAAGCACTTTTAGATTAGATTAGGATAACCATGCTTTAGGCTTAGATAAGCTAGGATTAGGCTAGTTAAATAGGGTTTAGGCTAGTTAAACTTGATTAGTAAGTGATTAGAGACTCATTGAGAGTTGGGAGGGGTCTAGATAACCAATTGTGACTGATAGATAGCCTAGAAAGCCAATAGAAGTGGTCTAGAGAGAACTAGGGAGGTTCTGAATGGTCGAAAGGAGGAATGTTTAGCTAATAAGGGATATATTAGCCAAATAAGCTTATTATAGGAGGAATACGATCAATAAGGTTTCGTAAATGGGCATCCGAGAGTGGAGCGAAGATGATTTGATTAACAAAGTGTCTTCAATCGGTTGTATTGAAGGAAATGCTAAGTGTAAGCATATTTTAGGTGTCTACAACTAACAGGAAAACTAGGTAGAGCCCATTTTCAATATTTTAATCGTGTGATCATTGATAAATTCTTCTAGGAAAGATGTTGTTTAATAAATGTGTATTTTGTTTTCAGTGATTTGGTATTAAGAGTGTGCAAAATGTGAACTACGGTTTGGTTTACTAACCATCAAATGGGCATGACTTCTAACATATAGGCTGCCCATAATTTAGATGAACTAGAATGTAGTATACAGAAATGAGATGCAAAGATTTTAAACCCAAATCCATAATGAAATTTGATGATAAAAATAATGATTAGGAAAGAGTATGTTTTTCACTAATGTAATACAAAATAAAAAATATTGTTCTTTTTAATCCAAAATATAAGTTTCACTGATATCAATAGGAGAAGACGAATGTTTTCCAAGGAGAATATTTTAATTTGAAATTTATTTTTTTTAAATAAATAAACACAAAATGACTCCCTAAGAATTAATAATACAAATAACCCCAAATGGGTCTCATTAGGTGTGGTCAAATGTTTCACCAATAGGTTTTACGCTTTCTAGGATGAAATAGATAGAAGGTAAATGGTTAAGGAGGAATACTTGTGAGGTGAAGATTGAAGGTATAATATGTGTGTTGTTGATTTTATCCAAGATGATCATAACCAAATCCTTTTTGTCTTGGAAGGACTACCTGAAGATACAAAGCAAGAGAATAAAAGTGTATTAAATAACATATGACAGTGGACTACCTGGCATATGCTAGATCTAGGAAGCATGGTGCTTCCTAGAGAGGTTTTCAATCCACTATTTAATAACTATTCAATGTGAACAAGAAATTGAAATAAATAAGTCCTATTACAATGTAATTATTTAAGTTCCTCATACACATAATATACTAGATTTTACGCTATATATCAAAATATCACTAAAGCTAATTGGAATCGGTGTTTTTTTAGGTCATACAGATTTGACAAAGGTCTGAGAAAGGTCTGGGGCTGATTGGTTGAGGTATGGGTTGGTTTTGGGTGAGTGGGAAGCTCGCCAGTCTCATAATATAAAATGACACAAAGACCGATATCGTTCTGGTGGCTGATGTCTGTATGGGGATGAAACCAACGATAGTATGGTAAACTGACGTCAATAGGGGAAATTAGAAATAACTTAATAAAATAGTTTTTGGGATTCTCTGTGAATATACAGAGAGTGAGGAGGGTGTGGTTAGGTTTGTAATATAATTGAGAAGACTCAAGAATACCAAGGGAGAGGTCACAAAGGGTGAAAGGGCTTGAATTGGTGGGTTTGGTGGATTGGTGAGAAGATGGAAATATCCAGAAAATAATAGAAACTTAAAATACTAAAGGAGGAAAATATATTTGTAATAAAGGAAGCACAAATGATTAAGATAATATTACTTACTTTCTACTATGAAGATCTCATGGCTGGATGAAGGTTGCTAATTGAATGGTGAGGTGGTAGGTCATTCAGTGCCATGGTAGTATGACCTGTGTGTTCCTGTGATTCTCTAATGATATGGAAGGGAATCTTTTGCTTGTGTTACTCTTTGGAGGTTTTTAGATGTCATTTAGATGAAGAAATGACTCTGAGATATTTTTTTGATTGCAATAGTACTCTCAAAACTCAAAATGACAACTCAGATAAAGGGTTGTAAAGTTCTATATAAAGGAACCGATGGTGGTTTAGGTGAGCGACATCAACCGAGGATAAAAAAACATCGCTTAGGGTGAAATAGTCTAAGTTACCAAAAAAAGATTGATATTTACTATTTTTGGGGTGATTTTTATTATTGTGTCCACTTACGAAAGTAGAGTTCTCAGAAGAGAAGGAAAGAAGATCATAGAAGAAGTCTAATTAGATTTAGGAAGAAGTCTTTGTTATTTAGGTCAAGTAGTGGCTTAGCTTTGGGAGTAATGACCAAGTGCTAAGAGTGATGACTTAGTCACTCTGAGTTAAATGCCCTTGGAATGGGTCCAAGATGAGGTCTCATTATGAGAAGGAGGTGTGAAGATGAAATTAACTTAATTAAATTAATTAAAATGTGAGGTTGAATATTAATATGGGGTAAAGGGGTCATGATTAATTAAATGTGTTATGATAATTAAGTGAAGGGGACCAAGGGGAGTGTGACCCAAATTTTGTGTCTACATCAAGGTTTATGGTTAAAGGTTTAGGATTTAGGGTTTAGTGATTAACATTTAGGGTTTAGAGTTTAGTGTTGAGGGATTAGGGTCTAGCAATAAGGGTTTAGGGTTTATCATAAAGGGATCAAGGTTTAGCGCAAAGAAGTTAGGGATTAGGATTTAGGGATAGGATTTAAGGGTTTATGGTTTAGAATTTAAGATTTAGTGTTTATATTTTAAGATTTAGGTATAAGGTTACAGGGTTTAGTGTTTTCAACTTATGGTTTAGGGTTTATGGGTTGGGGTTTATCATTTAGGGTTTAGGGCTTAGGGATTTGGGTTTAGGGTTTATGGTTTATGCATTAGGTTTTAGGATTTAAGGTTTATGTTTTAGGGCTCAGGGATCATTATTTAGGGTTTAAGGATTAGGGCTCAGTGCTAAGGATTTAAGGTCAAGGTCTTAGGGTTTAGGGTTTAAGGTTTAAGATTTATGGTTTAGGGCTCATGGTTTTGGTTTTATGGTTTGGGGTTTAAGGTTTAGGATTTAGTGTTTACGGTTTATGGATTAGGATTTAGGGTTTATGATATACGGTATAGGGTTTAGGTATCAATGTTTAGGGTTTAGGGCTTAGGGATTATGGCTTAGTGTTCAAGGTTTATGTCTCATTGTTTAGGGTTTATGGTTAGGTTTTAGGGTTTAAGATTTAGGGATCAGGGTTGAGCATTGAGGGTTTAGGATTTAAGATTTAGGGTTTAGGCTATCGGTTTAGGTTTTATTATTTAGGGTTTAGGGATTAAGATTTAGGGTTTAGGGCTTAGGGTTTAGGGTTTAAGGTTTATGGTTTATGGTTTAATATTTATGATTTAGGGTTTAGGGATCATAGTTTAGGGTTTAGGATTTAGGTTTTATGGTTTTTGACTTAGGTTTAAGGGTTTAGGGTTTAGGGCTCAGGTTTTAGTGATTAGGATTTAGGGTTTAAGGTTTAGTGTTCAAGCTCTAAGTTTAGGGTTTAAGTTTTAGGGTTTAGGGTTTTAAGATAAAGGTTTAGGGCTTATGGCTTAGGGTTTAGTGTTTATGTCTTAAGGCTTTATGGTTTATGGATTAGGGTTTAGGGTATATGTCTTAAGGCTTAAGGTTTATGGTTGAGTGTTTAGGGTTTAGGGTTTAGGCTTGATTCTCAGGTTTTATGGTTTAGGGTTTATAGTTTAGGGTTTAGTGTATAACATTTAGGGATCATGGTTTAGGGATTAGGGATTAAGGTTTAGGATATAGGGTTTAGGGTTCAAGGTTTACTATTTTGGGTTGAAGGTTTATGGATTAGGGTTTATGGTTTAGTGATATAAAAGGCTATTTATTCCTATTCATTGCAAAAATTTCAATTGCTTATGCTTATTAATTGTAAGTCTCAAGTAATTATACCTTAAAAAACTAGAATTAAGTACATAATGAATTATTTCAATCAATCACTTCCATCTAATGTATAAATTGACTTCTAGGATGATTTTAATGTATTTTCATGAAAAAATTTAGTCTAAATGTTTGAATGTAACTGAAGTAAGTGTGTCTTGACTTAATGGTCATTATTTAAGAGAAAAAAGTTTCTAATGTTTAGTAGTTTGAGCATGCTGGTTACAAGGAAAAGAGCAGATGTCTGAAACAAGAGAAGATCTAATTGAAGTGATAAGGTAAGGGGAAGAACAAGGAATTTTTGTGATCAAAGAAGACCCAAATCTAAATATTGAAGAGACAACTAGAGAAAGGAAAGGCGAGGGAAAATATAAATTTAAGAGAGACAATATGAAATATAAATATAAAGGATACCCATTGAAATCTTGTATCACCTCCAAGTTAGTTGGAGTTGGATATATAGACATAGGATATGTCTAAGTGTTTCAACTAATAGAGAGATCCAAGGCTAAGAATGAAACACCCTTGATGAAGGAATTGACTTAAAGTGGGATAATTCAAGTAGCTACATTTCAAAGTACTTTTCAATTGCCATAATTTTTGTTAGAGTGTGGAAAGAATTATTATCATTGAACTAGAATAATAAGGAATGATGCAGGTGATCTAGTGGCTATGCTAGATGTCCATTTCTTCAAATTCTTCTTCAAAATCCATACTACACCAAATACATTGATTATTAACATGGATAAATATAGTGGGTATTGGAAAAATAAGACAATAGATACCATGGAGATTATGAATTTACAATATTTAAAGGAGACAAAGTAGGATTCTAGTTTCCCTAGATCAATTATGAGGTCTGATTTAGTTAAGGAGGTTGATGACATTACTTAGTTTTCCTATAGAAAAAATCGTGAGAAGAATACAAAATACTTTTATACATGGATGAATTATTTCCTAAGGGTGATTGAAAATGGAAAACCTGATATGTTAATAAAATGGGCTAAAATCATGGATGTATTATCTTGTATATGTTGTGGTAGCACAAGGTAATTTTCCCAAGCCAAAGAGTGTTGGCATAGCATTTCAAAATCCCATTTATGAATATTATCCATATTTGGCCTTACCAGGAAATTTCAAGGAATAAAAACAAGTTAATGACTTCTTCTATGAGGTCATTAGGAAGCTCAATCCTAATTTGAAAGACAAGAGAGTAATTGATGAGGCTTGGAATGTAGTATAAATGTGTGGTGTATTTTTATTCAATTTTCTCACTTCACATACTTGATATTTTTTGGTTTCATGGGTACCCCACTCAATTTTCCTAGATGTCCCATTGATAGATGGATTCTTAATGAGTTTTATAGACATTTGGTATATCTCCATGACTCATAGCAAGGTCTTCATAGATTAGGTATTCATTTTCCTATTATAATTGGGTAGTATCATTGTACAAATATCCATCAGGCTAGAAATTTTGAGAAGGAAATATATCTTCATTATAATCAGATCTCCTTTAAGGAAAGGTTGAATTTTGATTATAGAAATATTGCTAAAAATTCAATCTCATTGAGTTATGCACATCTTCTAGCACTAGAAGATTTATGGGCTAATTGCAGTGCTGAGTTTGAGATAAGAAGAAGGTATTACAACTGATTGAGGGCAAAACAAATTTTGGAATTTGGGTTGTCCAATATTCCAAAAGAGCTTCTATATGATGGACAAGTAATTTTCAGAACCTATCATGAGGAAGGAGGTGATAATACCCCCTTACTTCCAGTCACCCACATCCCTAAATCAATCATGGAAAGGACATCAAAGGTGATTCTTTATACCTATGAATGGTTTTTTAGTTAATGATATTGCCTCGAAGAATCAATAATGATTAATATAAATCAGATAGCCACCAAGAAGGAGGAGGGCCCCAATTAAATCACTAAAAGAAAAGATGTTCTAGGGGAGAGTAGTGGAGTGGATGCAAAATTGAAGCCAATTAAGAAGGAAAGAACAAATAATTCATTAATTTTAGGAGTTACTATGGGTGAAACTTTTCATTTTTTGAAATCTTCATCAGTTACTTCTACCATTAGATACCTTCCTACACAAGGAGAGATAGTACTACCAACACTCAAACCATCTTCATTTATATTTCCTTCAGTTGCTACAAAATCTTCATCTCACTGACCTCCTCCCTCTTCTCCACCATTTATTCCTCCTCCTTTGTCTCTAGAGGAAGTATCCATTGTACAACAATAAGGGATATATGATGTTTCTTCTCTTCAAAAAGTGTCTTAAACATTGGAGAAAATTGAATCCTTGATAGGAAATGTAGAGGTTAAAGAGGGAGAGATTGGGAAAGAAGGTGGAGGTAATGTACATGATCATATAGTTAGATTTTCTTCATTTCCAATTTAATGAATAATATCAATTAGATAGGAACCAAGAAGGAGGAAATACCCAATAAAATAACTAAGATAAATTAAGTTCCAGGGGAAAGTAGTGGAGTGGCTAAAAAATTTAAGCCAATTAATAAGTAAAGAACAAAGAATCCATTAATTTTAGGATTTACTCTGGGTGAAACTTCTCATTTATTGAAATCTTCATTAACTACTTCTACCATTCATGACCTTCCTATGCAAGGAGAGATGGTGCTATAATCACTCAAACCATATTCATTTATATTTCCTTCAGTTGTTATAAAACATTCATCTCCCTTAACTCCTCCATGTTCTCCACCATTTATTCATCCTCCTCCTATGTCTTTATAGGAAGTATCAGTTGTACAAAAACAAGGGACCTATGATGTTGCTTATCTTCAAGAAGAGTCTCAAGCATTAGCAAAAGGTGAAGCCCTAATAGAAAATGTATAGGTTGAAGAGGGAGATATTTAGGAGGAAGGTGGATGTGATTTGCATGATCAGAAAATTGGAGTTTCTTCAGTTCCAAATTCTATAATATAGGAGGATGTTCAAGATATTGATATAGGTAGTGAAGAAGAAGGATAAATAGAATAAGAGTTTGTACAAAAAAATATGGTTAAGTTGGGAGGGGTATCGTAACAAGGTTCTCCTCCCGAGGAACCTGGGAAGCAGATAGATATAATGAAACTTCCCTAAATGTAAGTAAGTAGTAAATAAATGATAGTTCATCCTAATGCCCAAGCTCTTTTAGGACAATATTTCATGAACTAGTTAGCAAAGAAAACTCTTCCTAGTTCTAAGTAGTCAATTTCGAGGAAATGGACATCTAATTATTAAAAAACATTGAAAAAAAAGGAGAATATAAAAATATGCTAAGGTGACTTAAAAGTTAATCATTGATCCTTCAGGGAGTGATTTTTTGAAAATATTCACTCTGGCAGTAGGGAAAAGTAAGGTAGAATTGATCAAAGAAGATTTAGTAATCCAAAAGGTACCATGGGAAGAGGTTACAATGGAAGGCTTAAAGCATGGTACACAAACATTAATCAACAAAATTTTCTAGAAGTTGGATGAAGAGAAATTAAATAATGCTAAGTTGAAGGAGAAAACAAATAAGATCTATTACATTATCATGAAGGTTTCACAGACTTCAACACAACTAGTACTCATAGGGTAGTAGGTGAACCCTTAGGTAATCACAATTAAGGAGGAAACATGGGATAAGTCAAAGGTTGTAGATGAATGGGTTGATGAAATTACCAAAATAGCCATAGATTACTATAAATAGATATTGGTAAAGACTGTTGAATAAAATGAGAAATTGGACAAGTTAAGGAACTTGAAACATGAAGCAAACAATGAATATGGAATTGTTGAGTTACAGTTGCAAAGATTGGAGGAAATAGATTCACTTCCTAATAATGTTTTAATTGAAGAAAAAATTTCACGTGAAGGATCTATTAGGAAGGGAAAACAAAAATATTCTTCTCTCATTCACACAGATAATCATAAAGCATGGAATGAAAAATATGGAAATTATGGAAGAACAAGTTGAACTAGTTTTGAATGAACTTGATCTATGATTTGACAAAGTATAATTCTTCTAGATCTCTAAAAAGTATTGATGAATTTCTTCAATTGTTTTAATAGGTAATGAATAACGATATCATTCCTTTCAGTCAAAAATATCTGGATAAATTGGCAAAACTTTAGGATAATGTTGGTCATTTAGGATCCTATCCTAGGAAGGTAAGGGGATGTTACAAAATTATAGAAAAATAATTTCTCATGTTGGAGATAGAAATGGAGGCTACAACATAGGAAGATAACGATGTGATTAAATACATGAGAGATCAATATATTGTCTATAGAGAGAAGCACAAAGATGAAGAAGAGGATGCATGTGAAGATAAAAATAAAGATAATAGCAAAGAGGAAGATCAAGTGGAAACTAAAATTGTTGATCTAGAATAATTCTTCTACTTATTCTACTTTTCTTCTTCACTCCTCAAGTATATCCACTGTGAGACTTAAGTAATCTAGTGGACAATCATCGTTACTTTAAGTTTTTTGATAAATTCAAATACTTGAGGGTAGTTATAAATTAATTATTATTTTTTTAATGTTCAAATATTCTAAAACTATTATGTGGCATGAAAAAAATATTTTGAGGAGGAAAGTTCTCAACTCCCAATTGGTTATTAATTATTCATTTATTGAAGTATAATGGATATTGTTTCCTTATGATTTTCTTGTGATGAATATAAATAGAATAAGAGACCCATGGGTCAAGGGAGAACATTTTTGGGAAATTTCTTATTATATGTTGTTGATTAATTAAAAATGGAATCTACTAATATGGAACTATAGCCATTATTTAACCTAATATATGAGAACTAAAACACTGTAAAAATGCACTAAAGTAATATGGAATAATTATAAAAAATTATACTAAATTAAATCAAACCCTAATGTGTAAGGAAGAGTGGAGAAATGACTTAGCTGATTGCTAGAGACTTCCGCAAGTTGTCGCAGATCTAATAATAAAATACAGAAGCAAGAAAAAATACCCAAAATTCTTGAAAAGGTCAGATCAGGAGGGTCTGAGTAAACTAAGGTTCTTGGGAAGGTACTGGGGTGCCCCAGGGTGCCCTGGTCTTTCAAAATAGGTACCTTAGTTTCTATAAAATTCTCCAGAATCTTACTTTCTATAGGGTCATAAGATGATCCTGAAGTGTTATTTCCTATATGCCACACTGGATATCACTGAGAAGTGCTGCATGTGCTGAAATATGCCAAGATGAAGTGAATGACCTGATAAGAATACAAAGAAGTATCAAAACCCTAAGAAAAAATAAAAGATGCAAAATGAATGGGTCAAACTAACCTCAGCCGCTAAACTAGTGGTCTTATCACTAAGAATGTTGCACTACATTTTAGACTCAGACATAGTTCTGGTGTGTGTGTGTGTGTGTGTGCGTGTCATGCCCTAGGTGCTCTTGTGCCAGATGTACTTTTTGAAGTATTGAGATATAATAACTATACAGAAAATGTAATAGCATGTGTGCATGAAATATAATAGAATCATCCCCCTATGTTGTTTCTTTTGATGTAGATCTCTTAACCTTGATGCATGGCACTGTGTGGATGCAAGTGATGTAATGGATGCAACTATAGATGGAGTGATAGTAGTATGTGACGCTAGGACCCTCATTATGGTATCATAACTTTGTATTTATAGGGTTCTCTTTCTCTAATTTCATTATTAACCCCAACATGGCCGACCAGGAAAAATATGAGGATGAAAAATGTCTAGAAAGACCCCAAAAAGAAATGATAAAGTGGAACATGGATCAGGTGCCCCAGGTGGGACCATGGCTCCTAGGGGCAACCCATTACAGGCATGGGTGCCCCAATTTTGGGATAAAATGATGGGGTAATTGTGAAATAGGAAGATATTTATAGAAAAATACGTGGGAATGACAAAATAAAATATAAAAATGAGATGGAAAAAATGTGGGATTAATTAGTACTTTCTTCAATTAAGAAACCTCTAAATAGTAGTACAAGACCTGAGCTAAATAATGCCTAAAGTGCATGATTTTGTGTCTACTATTTTTCCCCCACTTTATGTTGGTGAGAAGAACGCTCGGTAACATAAAGTAGATAGATATGCATACCTGATATCCATGTAGATTGTAGAAGAAGACGTGTGCCGATGGACTCGACTCAAGCATGAAATGACAAAAAGGAAAGATGTGGAGGAGTGTGGATTTTAAAGATGAAAAATGTGCATAAAAAGTGATGAGAGTGAACCTAGGGTAGAACGCGTCTGTAGCTTGTATGTGTGTGTTGTAATATACTTGCATGGTTAGTAAAGGAAAGTGCCATCATGGTGTGTTGTTGTCATCGTCATTTGTTTTTTTGTTGTTTCCCCCAATTTGACTGTTTGTTTCTCATGTGGTTTGACTTGCGAGGAGAAAACAATCAAGTAGTCAAATATGTATGTATGTAAAAACGTTGTGTAAAATATGCATGTGTATAGAAATGTGTAAAGTATGCAACTATAAAATATGTAAAAAGGAAAGTGTAAATATAACATGTGCAACTGATCCATGTCGAGAAAAAGGGTGTAGAAGGATATCTTGTAAAGTCATGAGTTTTTTGGGTGATTTCACACTACCCTAGTTAAAGAAGTATAGGGAGGAAATATTTTTTATCCTCCAACCTTTAACTAATTTTTCTAAAATGTGTGAAGAGATATCTATATTATCTTATTTTTTTGAAATCTGATGCCACTAGCTGAAGTAGTGTAGAGAGGCATGCCCACTGTAACCTCCAAGCCTAGAACTGCTCCGCAAAATTACCAAAGGACACCATGTACTATAGAGGTTGTTTTGTATGGAGTTCATAGACTTGTTTGAACTCACTCATTATATATAAAACACATAATTCCAAGGGTAGAAAGTGCATTATACTGAACTAGTGTACATGTACTGTGTTAGTATGTAAAACCCTTGATGATGCCTCCCTCTTTGGGGGAGCATGTGACATTGCTAAAAGGAGAATGCAGTTCCAAAAGAGGATCAAACACACTTTGAACTTTAGAAATTTTCCTTGTAAGGGGAAAGGGAAAGTGCTTCGTAGATAACAAGGTGCATATAAAAGGGGATGGTTAGCCAAAACAAGTGTTTTTATGAAAAAATATGCATGCAATAAGACAAGTGTAAAATACGTAGACAATGTAGTGACTACCAAAAAAGTAGTGTAAACATGCAAGAAAACAAGTAGACCATAAAAAGTGGGTTATAAACATGGGACATCACTCACAATGTCTCAAGAAATGTAAGGTAATCATGGCTACAAACAAAAAATAAGTGTGCACACAAGTAAAGGTAAAATATTGCATACAATGGCAGACAAGTAGAAACAAACAAAAAATGAGTCTTGGAGACATATAAAACAAGTGCTGCACATGGAACACCCATTAGCATAGTAGAGTGATAACCAATATGTCAGAGGATGTATGAGCAAGTAGTATAAGATATTAAGTACAAAATGAAACAATAACACCTAAATCAGATGAAAGTGGATGCCCCATCGATCAGTATAGGAAGGGTATAAGGTAAGCATCCATGTTGCATGTAAAAGTCTTGTATCTACAATCACACTAAACAAAGTCATGAACGCACATGTGTGTATGATAATTACATATAATAAATCAAGCTAACATGTGTAATAAAGCGAGAATGTAAAAAACTAGTAAATAAGATTAAATTCCCCCAAGACAATGCAATATGTTGTGGATGGATGGAATGTACTGTAAGATGGAATGATAGGAGCAACATTCCCCCTAAGTGAATAGAAGTGTATGCAATGAGGTTCATTTTGTTTTCCCCCTTTGTATTCAATAATGAATTGTAAATGAGATTGAGTCATTGAGAAATGGTCGAGTAGTGTTGGTTGTGTATAACGCATTATGATGATTGTGTATGTGTAATGGTGATGAAATGTGACATGTGGAGAGATGTGTGTGAACCCTATAACTGAAGCATATACCATAAATTTTTTAATAGAGGAGTGATGATTTAGGTATAAGCATATATCATTATAAGATGGAAGAATGGGTGATGATTTAGCACTAAGCGTATATCACTATGGAATGAGTGGATGGAGATGGGTGACGATTTAGACGATGGGTGACAATTTAGCCTACAAATGATAGAATCTTGGCAGTAGAAGGGACACACAATCTTTATTGCAAACTAAAGTGTGGGTGATCAAAGGCCAGAGCAAATAAAAAATGAAAATAATTATTTCTCAACACATGTATACAAGCAACAAAGACAAGTATTATAAATGCAAACAAGGAAAGATTTTTTGAACACAAGCCACGATTTAATAGACACGTGCCAAACAATAGCACCTGACCCCTCCTCTTACAGCTGTGACCTCGGCATGTGCAGTTGGATCCATATACTTCAAAACCATGTTGTGACAACTGGTAACAACTTCATCATTATGAACCACAACAGCACCAAATGGCCCGCCATGCCCACAATTAACTCCATTATATGCTTCTTCCACAGCCTTCGACAAGAATTTCAGATCTCTGTCTTGAACAGCTGAACAAGATAAGAATGGAATACATAAATATTTTTAAATGCGAAGAAACTTCAAGTGAAATGCATTTTTACAAGTAAAAAAACAATTACAAGATATATAATAGGAACAGGAAGTGACCCCATAATGTCTTAGTATCCAACATTGCTGAAATACAAACTGTTGCTTCTCCACAAATTGCTGCACCTACCTTGCCAAGCTGGGAGATACATAAAAACAAGAAGAAACAATTGTCCTAAAATAAATTAAAATACAGAAATACATGTCGACCTTCTTGATGCCCTGGAAACGCAGATGCTACAGAAATGGTTCCATCATTGGACTCCACAACTGCGTCAATGAAAACGTCAAAACAATTTGAGTACAACAATTCACAAAACAAACTCAATTGAAAATGAATTAAGCTAAAGATAATGTAGCATATTCGTTTGACAAAATTAAACAGACCATGCTCGTATAAACAAGCTTTAAGTGCAGAGAGAATGAATGATGAGCAAGGAAATTAAAGAAATGAAAATGCCTTACCATTAGCCTCTTCTTCCATATCACCGACTGCTACAAAATGATCGTGTTTTGGATCTCCTGCCTTATTAAACTCTGCAGAGACACCCAAAATGTATAAAAGTTGAATTGCCTTATTAAACTCTGCAGAGAGATGGTTTTACCTTTGGAAACGAAGGAGAGGCGGAGATCCAAAGAAGAAGAAAGGGGAGAGGAGAAGGATTCCCGAATCTTGTTCCCGCTGTCAATTGCGTGCTTTGTACTTCATAAATGTGACAAGGGATGCCCTCCTCACTCCGGATGTGAAGACTATGTACAATTTCATTCAACGCTCGCGCCTCCCTCCCTTCAATTTTCTCCTTTTTGTTTTATCGTCCCTATCAAACTGAATTATTCTAGTGTTGAAGCTATATAAGGAAACAGGGGCTTTAACCACTTGCCCTCTAAATACATCTCATCTCTATTACACTAAATATGCAAAATATATACCCACCATACATGTATAGCATGATCTAAAGGGCATAGGTTAAAGGATATATATTATTTAATCCAGATCAAGGTTTAAAATATATATTATTTAATTTTTTCTTAAGAGAATCAAAGAGTGGAGCAATAATGAGAATATAAGATATAGGTTTATTTTATCCTTAGGAGTGATCGCATATGGTTGTCATATTATGACATCATAGCCTAAGGTTTTTAAGGAAAACAAAGAGAACCCAAAAAAAACTCACAACAAACAAGGCACTTTTTTTAAAATGTGGTGTCCTAAAAGTGCATTATCTAGATCATGAACATGACATTCAAGATAAAACTACTCTGATCTTAAATTGCCTTTGATGGTTGGATGTTTTACCTTCTCTAAAACCTTTCTTAGTTTTTTTGGATCTTCACTTTGATCACTGAAAAATCAATCTTCACTCTCATAACCCTAATTGCATTATTGAATTTGTAATCATAAGGGAAATAAGATTTATTTTGGGGTTTTCATTACACTGGGGAATATCTAAATTATCTTAATATTTGTCAGACCCCTTATTCTTTAGAAAATTAAATGGTTGTAATTTATAGGCTTAGGCTCAAACCTTAGTATGAATGCAATTGATAGGAACAACTAGTGTTAAGCTTTCTGTACACCTTATTGAATGCCTTGATAACAATAGATGCTTTCTGTAGATAGATGTTGATTGCATAAATGAGCTATGGTGCTTGAGTATTTATAGACAACTAAAATTTATATTAGGACCTTATTGTCGCACAAGCTAACCTCTAACGGTTATAAATGGAAAAGAAGACGAAACAAGGTTAGATGGAGTGAAGGAGGGAAGGGCCCAATGTCACTATGCCATAAATGCAAACTTCGTGTCCTTAGCATGCTAGGAATGTGGATTCCAAATCCTGGACGTGGGGGGAATGGAGGAGAAGAGATGAAGTGATAACTTGGGTAAGCAAATATATGAATGGGGACCATGTTAAGTTAATAAATTACACCAATAAATCCATAATTGAATCTTAAAATCATCAAATACACAACCACTCTAGAAATATGCAAATTAACAAATAATAAAATTTTAGGGACCATTTTCAGATGTCTACATTTTTCCTCGCTTTGATATATGTTGATACATATCATAGTACAAATGTGTATATACATAAAATCCATGATGCGTACAAAAGACATGGTATGTATATAAAATTATGTCGTGAATCTCCTAAATCACACTTTCCAAGTACCTATTTAAGTCTTATAAGAACATTATTACATGGATAATTTCCAATATTAATATTTCGTTAAAACCTAGAATGGAAAGGGAAGTGAAAATGATAATACCTCATTCTGCTAGAAATGTGAAGGCATCTGATTAACTAAAATTAAACTAAGCTATAAGAAAGTATAATAATAGTTAATCTAATATAGGAGGACTAAAACGTTGTAAACTGTGCTAAAACAATATGGAATGACTTTAAATTATTATATTAAATGAAATAAAACCCTAACTATGCAAAGATGCAAAAGGAAAGGACTTAGCTGATTGTTGGAGGTTGTCGCAAGTCTGACTGTATATTTTGGGAGTAGAAACAATCACTCAAGGGTCCCGCAAAGGTCAAATTTGGAAGATATAAGCAGACTGTAGCACCCACGAAGGTATCGGGGCACCTCGGGATGCCCTGGTCTCTGTAAAAGCTGAGAATCTGATCTTGGCAATTTTGCAAGATGCTCTGAAATACTTCCTACCTTTCACACTAGATCTGTTGAACTGCGTTGGGTGTCTAAGATAATGCAAGATGAAGGAATGACCTGCAAAAGACAAAGAAGTATCAAAACCCTAAAAATAAAAGATGTAAAATGAATGGGTCAGACTGACCTCAACTGCCACAACAGTGGGCCCCTAATCTGAGTGTTGCACTACATTTTAGACCGAAATGTAATCTTGGTGTGTGTGTGTGCATGTCGTGCCCTAGGTGCTCTTGTGCCAATCGCACTTTGTGAAGTAGCGAGTAATAATAACTATAGAAAATGTAATAGCATGTGTGGATGAAATAGAATATAATCCATCCCCCTATGTTGTGTGTGTTGATGCAGATCTCCTAGCCTTGATGCATGACACTATGTGGATGCAAGTGATGCAATGGATGCAACTCTAGATGAAGTGATAGTAGTATGTGACGTTGGGACCCTCATTATGGTCTCATAACTTTATATTTATAGAGTTCTCTTGTTCTAATTTCATAATTAGCCCTAACATGGCCAAATAAGAAAAAGATAAGGATGAAAAACAACTAAAAGAGACCCAAAAAGAGGCAAGAAAGTAGAACATGGATCGAGGGGCCCTAGGTGGGACCAGGGCGCCCCAATTTAGGCTAAAATGATGGGACAGCTACAAAATAGATGGGTATGCATAGGAAAATACATGGGAATGAAGAAATAAAAGATAAAAATAAGATGGCCAAAAGGTGGGATTAATTAGTACTTTCTTCACTTGAGAACCCTCTAAATAGTAGTATAAGATCAAGCTAAATAATGCCTAAAGTGCATGATTTTGTGTCTATAGGTACATGGCTATTTTAGACTTTGTATTGAAATAACTAGATGTACACATTGTAAACAATTGATAGATGAATAAGAAGAATGAAGGATTTTTGGTCAAACTTTTTGTCTACTAAAGTCTTATTATGTAATTCGTGAATATTAATGATAGAATTTGTTTTATCTTGGCTTTCATAATAATAGGTTTCTTTTCATTTTTTCTTAAAGTTGTGATAATCTATCGATGATTGTTTATTCCATGTGAAAGTAACGTGCTCTAAAAACTACTTGTTGTTATACACACTTCCTACCTTACATAATTCATTTCTAGTTTCCATTATCTACATCTACTTATTTAGTTATTGTACAACTACTTACTTGATGCCAAATTTTTTAGTTACAGTTCAAGAGTTATTCAACTAAATTAATACCCCAAAATAGTTAGATAGATTGTAGAATAAACAAATAAATCACACGTGAGATTCACTGTTAAATGAAGGGGATTTATCCCATGACTTCTTAAGTTGTATTTTTAACCGATCATAAAATCTAGTCAATAGTTTTTTGCGACTCTGATGGGGACCAAATGGAATTTTTAAGACTTATGTTTATCCTATGGGTGTTAATGAGGTAACTTTTTAGTTTGCCTTAGGCATTTTCCTTATTTTCTAAAATTAAATTTCACTAGTGGTTTGCATGCATGCATTCTCTTGTTTACATGTAAATTCTTGTTATTCATTAGTGTGCACATTATTAAAATCTTTACTGGAACATGCTCCATATTATTTTAAAAGGCTTCACTCTGGTAAGTCATCCATTTACACGTGTGAGTAGGGCTTAGGTAAGGACTAATAATTTATTTTATCTATAAGATCAGTTTAATTTTAATTATCCATCACAATCCCAAACCTAAAGAGTAATTCTTTCACTTGTAGGAAGAGTTCAGAATCCACCAAATCAATTACAACATAGTCTAGTTGCTGGAATTATTCAGCTAGTTAATCCTTAACCATTGATTCTTTTACAAATGGCTCAGTAGCTACCTGTTCCTTAGGGAAGGGACTTTGGTCCTTTAAACTTAACTCCTCTTCTTGAATTACCCAAAGGCTCAAGGAATTTTTTTCCAAAATTCTATGGAGATGGAAAGTAGAATCCAAATGATAATTTTACAGCTTTCTACATATCTTTTGGATTACTTGTTGTGGAGGATGAGGACATGTCTGTGAGGTTGTTCATTGAAATATTATATTACTTAGCTAAGAATGGTTCTACGTACTGGCTCCAAAAACCATAACCCATTGGACTACCATGTGAGATTAGTTCTTGAAAATATTTAAGCTTGTAGAGGATGCAAGCACACTCATTACTCAACTGATGTAGTTGAAGAAGGAACCTCATGAGAATATAAGGAAATTTATTGCTAAGTTCTAGAAAATTTTGTATAAAATTCCTACTTCTACTACTCTCAGTGATGAGAATAAGAAATTGTTATGCATAAATTATTTGTTACCCTAGGTTAGATATCAATTGCAAAGAACACGGCCAACAAGTTTATTGGCAACAAAAAATGCTGCAATTGAAGTTGAAGATGATTTAATCATGGCTGGAAAAAATAAATATTCAGCCCCTAAAGCTAAAGGGACATCTTCAACTAGTACTTCTTATTCACTACTTCAGAGGTTATCCAATGACATGTTGTAGATTAATAAGAAAATGGATCAAGGAGGGAATGGTGCACCCTCAAGAACAACCCCTATCTAGAATTTTAATAATCAAAATTAGAACCAAAATAGCCTTAATGTTGTACCAAAAATACTAGAAATTGAAGATGCTCTAAGGAAAAACTTGGAGATGAATGAAGAATATCATACTACTAATGATAATGAATTACTTGAAGATGAATATTTTGTAGATCCTGCTGGAGACTCCAATATTGGATACCTAGATTATGAAGCTAACGAAGGCTATTTAAAATCTTTTGAAGATAGTGATGGTCATACATTTGTGGTATTTACCAAATATCAATCATAGTAGGGTGGTTAAGCTTCTTCAAGTTGATAGAGAAGATAAAAATATCTTGGACTGAATGTTGTCATTCTAAAAAGAGGTAGCCCACTTCCTTCTTCCTTGGCTCTAAGTGATAAGAAAAAGAATTATTCTCCTAATCAACCTCAACAGACGATGGGACACATGGATGAAGTAATCCAGAATATAGTTATTCCCTATTTTGACATCATCATTCACATTAAGAAGACAAAGATTTAGATGAATAATTAAGGGATTTTCTGGATCATTTGAATAGGTTAGTGATTTATGTTTAGAGTAATGGTCTGAATAATTCATTCAAAAATGCTTCACGAGGTATATTTCCTAATCTAAATAATACTCCTCCATTGAGTAATGCCACAAATTCTGCCTCTACATTGCCTGAAAGGATTGATACATTTTATGTTTTATTGTTGATCAATGGCTTTAAGTTGAGAAATTTTAATTTAGATTTAGGATCTTCTAATAATGTCATGCCAACAAAGGTTGCAGATGCTCTGGGGCTTACACTGACAAAAATAATCAGAGGATGTTATTCAATGGAGAGAAAAGTTCCTCTCATTTGGAAAATCAAGGATGTACAAGTTATTCTTTCTTCTTTCCCAGATAAAATATTGAAGATGAAAATTCTTGTGGTGGACATTCCAGTTTCCTATGGCATATTGCTTAACATAAAATTTTGCAAGGATTTGGGAGGTGAAGTCAAGATGGATTGTCCTTGTGCACACATTCTAATCAAAAGAGTTAATCAAATATTGGAGCTTGAAAATAATTCTAAATACACAGTATCAAAATCTAAATACCTCAAGTCTCATATTATTTTTCAAGAATCGGATCATGGATTTTACTACTTAGAGTTTGAAAATGAAGAAAATTATCCTACATCTCATGAGTCACATATAGAAGATGATAAAATTTAGACTCTAGAATTTTATGTTAGTTATTTCTCTCTCAGATCTAGTGCAGGTGTAGTGCTTATTTCTCCCAAAGGAAAGGTATACTCACATTCCCTTAAATTAATGTTTGATAATACTAACAACACAACTGAGTATGAACTGCAATTGGAAATAGAACAAGCTCAAAGAATGGGAGTTAAGTTACTACAAGAAAGAGGAGATTCTAATCTTATTGAAAATTATATATGCGGTCTCTATTAAGTAAAGTAATATAATATGAGGCATTATAGGCACCAGATGTTTTCTGCCACTATGGATTTTATAGTTTTCTCCATCTATTACATTCATAGGGATTAAAATTATATGGTAGATTACCTGGAAATCATTGTGGCTCTTCTAAATCCATATCAACCACCTATAATATTTGGACAAGGTGATTACAAAGTGGAGAAGGTTTTTAATCCAAAGATACCTAATAATTTTTATTAGTAACAAGTATTCAATGATGATAAGAATATTTCTACTTTCCTTAATCAACAAGACAACTTTAATGAGTTGTACTTTAAAGGAAGTAATTCACTTCTAAGGAAGACTATAATTGGTGAGATTGATCCAAAGCTTGAGGGAGTCAAGATATTATCTAGCTAAAAGGGAAAAAAATTCCTAAGGGATTAGTATCTCTTAAGGAGATGTTTGATAAGCATGATCAGTTTATTTAAAATAACAAGGGATACATGGAAAATTATTCATCCCTAAAGATGAACCCAAGTTTCTGAATTTGTGTAAGTGTTGTTTGGATGTGGAGAAGGAATATTTCATGAGGATTCTTAAGAAATATATGGATGTATTTTATTGGTCTTATCAATAATTAAAGACATATCAGCCTGCTAAAGTCTAGTATTACATTCCACTAAAGAAAGGGAAAAAAACTTATAAGAAAAAGCTTCAGAGGCATAATCCAACTATTTCAGGAATAACATTTATGGAAATTTAGAAGTTACCAGATGCAAAGATAATCTATCATATTCATTATTATGAGTGGTTGGAAATAATAGTCCCTATGAGAAAGAAGAAAAATGAGATTAGATTGTGCATAGACTTTCACAATCTGAATCAAGCCTCATTAAAGGACAACTATCATATTCCTATCATGGATCACACTTTACAAGTTGTTACTAGATCTGAGATGTTTTCTATGCTTGAAAGATTCTCAAGTTATAATCAGATTCAAGTAGGTGAAGAAGACAAGTACAAGAAAAAATTCATGATACCATGGGGAACCTTTTCTTATAAGAAAATGCCTTTTAGGCTAATCAATTCAAGAGTTATGTTTCAAAGGGAAATGGAGCTGACATTGTTATCATTTCAATGATAGAAGCATTGTGGTTTATCTTGACAATTTGAAAATCTTCTATAAGTTGAGAGGTAATCATATTATTAATTTAGAAGAAGTCTTCATTCAATACCAGAAACATGGGATTTCTTTAAATCCTAAGAAGTCCATCTTCGTAGTAATGGAAGGAAAGTTGCACAGACATATTGTTTCAAAGGAAGGGACCAAGAAATATTTAGAGATGGTGAAGGCTATTCAAAATTTACCACTGCCAACTTCTAAGAAAGGATTTCAATCCTTCTTTAGCAAGGTTAATTTTTTGATAAGGTTTAATCCTAATTTTGCTTAATTAACCCGGCATATCTTGAACATGATGTAGAAAATGCAAGACTTCAAGTGGAGTGAAGAAGGAAGGAAATCATTTGAGAGGATCAAAGCATATTTTTCTGAGGCATCAGTTCTAGTATCACCATATTTTAGTAAGGATTTTATTCTCTAGTGTTACTCCTCGGAACACACAATGCCACCAATTTTGATGCAAAAGAATGAAAAGTACATTGAGGCTCCTATTGCTTTCATGAGTATGCCCTTAAAGGCTTATGAGTTTAATTACACCCGTATGGAGAAGCATGCATTCACAATTGTGAATGAAATGTAAATAATTTATATACTGCATACTTTCTTCACATAATGTTCTTTATGTTCCTCATACTACAATTAAAATATATTCTTATACAACAATAGTTGGGGCTGCTAAGAGGCACCTGGGTCACAAAGGTACAAGAATATGACTTAAATATTAAGGCTACAAATGTAGCATGTGGAAGAGGTTTGTATGAATAAATGACTGAGACAAAGCCAGTGGATGAAGAGGGAAAGGAAGAACTACCAATGGTTCTTTTTGTAAACATGGTGAATGAATGGTACAAAAAGATTGCATATTTTCTCACGTATGGAGAATTTTTGGATCATATTACACAAAAATATAAAAGAACTATCAAGCTCAAATCCAAGGATTTTTTTATTTGGGACAATGGGTTGTATAAAAAGGGGATTTATGGTGTCTTTCTTTGATGTGTAGATCACTATCAACAAGATAGATTGCTATAATAGTTTCATGAAAAATCTTACGTGGATCACTTCACTGCAAGAGTTATTATGTACAATATACTTTGAGAAAGGTATTACTAGCCTACTCTCTTTCAATATATTATTGATTAGGTGTCAAAATTTCAAGCATGTTAACAATTTATTGGATGGGTTAAGCTTCTAGCTTTTCCCCTGAAACCAATTGTAAGAGAAGAACTATTTCAGTAATGGGGCATTTATTTCTTTGACACACTGAATCCACCCATTAATGCTGGTCACCATTCCATTCCTACTACTACCGATTATTTCGGTAAGTGGGTGAAATATATACTAGTCAATAATGCTACTTTTGAGGAGGTGTGAAATTTTATTAAGGATAATATCCTCATAAGGTTTGGTGTACCCAATAAGATAGTAGTAGATAATGCTCCAAAATTATCTTTTGAGGAGATATTTTTTTACACATATATGATTCATCTAGTGAATTCTTCAAATTAATATCCTCAAGGTAATGGCCAAACGGAATCAAGAAATAAAAATTTGAGGACTATCATGTGGATGATGATGATAAAAAATTAGTGGACTTGGCATAAGAATTAGTTTGATGCATTTTGGGTAGATAGAATTACTCCTAATAAATTTATAGGCATGTTTTCTTTCCAGATGTTATACGGGAAGGATGATGAATTTCCTATTACTCTCAAACTAACTGCATTTCAACTCACCAAGGATTTTGAGGACACTAATTATGAAGATGTAATTGATAAGAGAATAATGTGTTTAGATGAGTTATGAGAAGTACAAGTTTAGGTAACAGACAAATTATCTAAGCACTAAAAAAAGGTCAAGATGTTGTTTGACAAGAAATCCAAGATGAGAAATTTTTAAGATGGAGACTTGGTGCTCTTGTGGGATAATAAGAATGAGTATAAAGGAATACATGGAAAATTCTATTCACTATGGAAGGGGCCATTCATTATTGTGGGAATTACTGATATAATAGTTTCATTCTTTCTTACCAAGATGGAGTTGAATTTCCACTTCCATACAATGGGAAGTATCTGAATATTTACAAGAATTAATGGTTTAGGGTAAAATTTGTATTTATATAAATAAATTCTTAGTATAGTCTTATGTTTTTTGTGTTTCCCTTTCTGTGACTCCAAACCAATCAAGAAGGCTTGAAATCAAACGTGTTGGGATCTCATCTTTACTTCTTCCCTTTGGGTAGAAATAAAGATGTCCATAGATGGAGCCAACTGGTGTTTCCAAGATTTCTCTTGGAAATATTGGGGTACCCCTTTAAAATTTTAAGTTTTCAAAACTTGTGATGAATTGTGTTCATGTTGTTTGTATCTTTTAGGTTATTGTGTTGTCTGTTTAGGTTATTTCCTTAACTCGTCTAGGTTATAAGAGTGCATGATGATTCTTCAAGAGGTTTTTGGAAGTTATTTTGGGGGTGATTTATGAAATATCCATGTGCTTAAAATTCCCTTAAAATCCTCTAAAATATAAATGATTACTCTCCTATGCTTTCATGTTTCTCAATAAGTTGTCGATATTCAAAAATCTGATTTGTATAGAGTTCCTTCTTTGTGCTATTTTGAAATGCTTCTTCTTGCTAAGTAAAGTAGTCTCTAAACACCATAAAATTCGTTTAGTTCTTGTTATCCAAAATTCACCCCCTAGGGTTAATTTGATAACATACATCAGAATTCTCAAGTCCCAGGCAAATGGATTGATTCAGGGAAAAAATCATGTTTCTAGGGTCCCCTCAGATTTTTTCTAACTCCCCTGGCCGAAGAAAGAAAAAGAAAGCTCTGAGCAAAGGTGAAAAAAGTGGAAAAAACAAGCTTGGGACAGGAGAAATCGTGAAAATTGGCTAAGTCCTAGTCCTCCCAAAAGTTGGAACAGTTGGGACAGTGAGGCGCAGATCAGCCGAAAAGCCTCTAGGCGGCCCACGAAGCAAAGGGACATCTGGGACATCAGAACATGTGGGACGCAGAAAGCCGGTTTGGCCGAAGGAGAAGACAATCAACTAACTACTTTGGGACATTTTGGACATGAAGACGCAAAGGGCGCAAACCACCCGGTTTGGCTGAAAAGGAGAACTTTCACACTAAGCAGTTGGGACATCTGGGCCACGAGGACGCGAAGGACGCGAAAAGGTGAAGCGGCTGAGAGAAAAGGAAGCCCATTTCGGGTAGTTCAAAATAATTTGTTCCAGACAGTCTGTGACAGTTAGAACAAATGGATGTGAAGGACGTGAACTGGCCGGTTCAGCCGAAATGGGGAACTACAGCACTGGGACAGTTGGGACAAAGGGATGCGTGGGACACGGATAGCTGAAGGAGCCGAAAGCCAATCAAGCAACGCCACGTGTCATCGGCCGAATGAGGGACAAGGAAGCCCATTTTGGGTGGATTGGGAGTTTTTGTCCCAAACAGTTTGGGACATCTGACACAGAGGGACGTGAAGGGCGCGAAAAGCCGGCAGACCCGCGGACCAATCAAATCACGACACATGTCACAAGGGAGAAAGTCCAAAAGTCAAAGGGTGAGGTTTCAAGCACTGACCCAAGCCAATAAAAAGAGGACACGTGTCCAATGAAGTAGGGAAGGAGAGAGAATTACGCATCCAATCAGCACTTGACACGTGTCATCCAAGGTGGCAGAGTGCGGGAAAGATTTTCAAAACACATTTTCACCTGTTTTGTGCCCTAAATCTTCAGATTGACATATCTTTCGATCCAGAGCTCAGATTTGCACGTTCTTTATATCAACGGAAAGCTTATGAAATTCTCTACGTGATTCTAGGGTTAATCCTAAATTTTGGTGTAGTATTGGAGAGAGAAAATTGAGAAATAGCTCTGACGCGTGTTCATGACTAGAAGTGACATTTCAGTGACTAGATTTAATGCAGAATGGGTCGCATTCTCCTATAATTCAGTCAAAATATCAGGGTATGGGTTTGTAAGGTCTCCCATGCCATTTTAATGCATCTGTAGTTGAGGAGGGATGGGATCTCATGTTTTTTTACGTTTTCTGTCCCCTGGGCTCGACCCTTGCACTGTAAAAGCCAGATTTGGCTCATTTTCAAAAAAGGAGGAACAATTTTTGACATAGCAACTTCTTATTTCACCTCCAGCAGGTGGTTGATGCAAGAATCAGACCTCTCCAAAAGATTGTAACATTTTTTACCTCTCTGAGGTTGTAATGCAGTGATTTGGGTACTGGAAATGATAATGCAAGCTTTGTGAATGGTTTTCAGTCCTTTGTTTGTATTATTTTCTTCATTTCAGATCCTAAGTTATATCTTATCAATCTGTGTATGTTTCATGTTGCAAATCTCTGGTTTGTGTCTATTTTCTTGACAGAAATGTTTCACCACTCCTTTTGGTGCATCACCATCTTCAGTTAGTTTCAATTTTTACATTTCTATCCCTGCCCCCTGGCAATTTAGAGTAGGATTAGGATCTGAACCTCTGTAGTTTTACAAAATATAGATCTAAATCAGAGGATTTTGAGGAACCAGCCTCTAATCTGGAGATTCCTCTCTCAGTTTCACAAGTCCCCACACTTGGAGAGAGGTTTCCATGTTGTGCAATCACACTGGATGCTAGAGTGATCAACCTAGAAGCCTGATCTACATCCAGGGGTGCTGTGAGTCTGCAACAATAGTTTTGGCACGTCCGGTGGGACCAGAGGTCTCATTTTTATCGTAGCAGGGTTGATGTGCATCTGCTGCATTTTTCTTGCTTAAAAGGAGCTATTATTTGCATATCTGGTGACTCCAAGGGGAAGAATCAACTAGTTGTAGCAGTGCAGGCCTGAAAACTCATGAGAAGAATCACAAGATCAAGAGTTGGAGAAGAAGAAGTGCTGTTTGAATACCTGCAATTATCTCTAAGAAGAAGGCAAAGAGGAAGAAGGATTCAAAGGTCTCCATCTCCACCAAACAGAACTCTCTCAACTCCTCCACCTGGTAGGCCTTTCATTCAATCAACAAGGGTTTTAAGACCAATTAGAATGGCTCAAAACAATCCCTACGTCAACTTCACAGGAAGCAGCCCACTTGCTCTCAATGCACAACATCCAATTCCTATTACAGCCTTGAAGAACATTCTGTACTTCACTGGAGAAAATCAGACTACTCCAGGTGATCATGTTAAAGATATTGCTAACCTTTGTGCAATCCATGAAATCAATGAAATGCAAGTGGCTTTCAAGTTACTGGCATCTTCATTCAAGGGTAAAGCATTGCAATGGTTTAGGAGCCTTGGAGCTGGTTCTATCAAAAACTGGAATCAACTGTGTATTACACTTCACGAGCAATTTGGAGAGAAGGGAGACAACTTGTCTCTTTTGGAGCAGCTGACAACTATCAAGAGAGCCCCCAACGAGCAGCTGACTGACTTCAACTTCAGATTTCAAAGGTCTTGGGATAGGATTCTAGTGGCAGTCAGGCCAACAGCAGAAGGTGCTTTTCTATATCACCTTAAAGCTTTGAATTTTGATATTTCTATGTTAATTCAATCTATGGGAGGCACAACCTTACCTGCTGCTTATAACATTGCCATTAGAGTCGAAAGTTGTCTTATTCAAGCTGGTAAACTGGCTCCTAGTCCTCCCATGCCCTTGTATCCAAACTTAGAAAATCCAAGCACTAGTCAAGCACCCACTTTGGCTCTTGTTCCCACCCCTAGAAATAAAAGTTCAAGTGAAACTTCTACTTCATCCTCTAGTGCTTCAAATGAACTCCAAGAGGTCATGAAACAGTTGCAAAATTTGGGAAATGAGATGGTTACTATCAAAAGACAACAAGC
This sequence comes from Taxus chinensis, assembly GCA_019776745.2. Lineage (NCBI taxonomy): Eukaryota > Viridiplantae > Streptophyta > Pinopsida > Cupressales > Taxaceae > Taxus > Taxus chinensis. Next base: position 383,347,584 of record CM034154.1, read on the forward strand.
TCAAAGTGCTAGACCGTATCAGCCTCAAGCGCAATACCAGGCTAGGCCCCCACACCAATAAAATAGGTCACCAAATCAAGCTGCAAATCAAAATCAAAGCCAAGTAAGGCCTCTCGCTAATAGACTATTTCAGCCCTATAACCCCAATGTCGTATCTGCTTCTAAAGCATTAGTGCCAGTCCAAAATAACATGGCCCAAGAATATGATTGGTGCTTTCCATGCAACGAGCCTCATAACCAATCCATGTGTTTCAATGGTGCTCTCAATCAAGCATTGATGGTGAAAACTACTGGTGTGGAGGGTGAGGGCAGTCAAGGAAACATCCAACAACAAGAAACATTCCAATAGCAATCAGCCCCAAATGACACCACATTGGTAAAATGGCAAGCAGAGGATTTATCTGGCATGAATCAGGTAGTTTCTCAAGGTGTTGCAGCCAACACAAGGTCAAAGAGGAGAAATTTGGGTGAAGAACAACCATTAGCCCCAGTTAATCCACAACCTTCCACAGCTCCACAAATGATTGGCAAGCAAAGTCTAGTTTCAAATGCACAAGGGAAGCCAAGAACAGCCCCTAGGTCAACTCAAATTCCAGCTGTTGCTGCCCACGTGTAAGGAGTAAATGTGCAAACCAAGGGACAACAAAAGGATACTTCATCCCCGTTCAGTATCATTGAACAGATGAAGAAGACTAACGTCAATATATCAATGTGGGAATCCCTATCCATCCCAGGACAAAGAGATCTGCTGCAAGCTGCCATGAAGGATTGGCCAACTTCAAATCAACAGGTTCAGATGTAAGACAAAGTGCTTACAAATGCTGCCCAGCCTGAAGGAAGTCATGGAGGACAACAAGGTAAAATGTTGAAGCCCCCTCCTTTCTATGTTTCATTGATCATTGGAAATCAGCTAGTACACAATTTCATGATTGATTCCGGGGCAAGTAGCTCAGTAATACCTAAATAAATAGCTGATCAACTAGGGCTCTAGTATGAAACAACATCCAAAGGGGTAGTGTAGCTAGATGAGACAACAATAGCAATAGTTGGAGTGATTAAAAACTTGAGTCTTACCTTGCATGCATGTCCAAATGTTGTTGTCTTACAAGATGTATCGGTCATAGACCTTCCACCACTCTTTTCCCTATGTTTGTCAAGGGACTTCACAGCCAAGATTGGAGGGTATTTGTCTGCTGATTGGTCACACATGCTATTCAGAACAAGATATGGAACTAAGGCCACAATCAGATTTGAACCTATTGCAAACTTCCATATTGATCCTTACACTCCAAGTCAGATTAATGCCAATTGCTCAGCATTTGATCAAGAAGATCACCCTAGCACTGATGAGGCTAACACTAAGATTGGAAGCATCCTAGATCTAACTCTTGATGAATGGGAAAACAAGATACATGCTTTTGATCTTTATCAAGAAGTAGAAGAATCTGCGCTAGGAGTTTATTGTTTACATGAAGGGAATCAACCTCTCCCCAGCATCACCAAGCCGGATCATAAAGACAAGAATGAAGTATGGCAATTGTTCTTTGATGGGTCAAGGAGTAGACAAGGTGCAGGAGGAGGAGCTATGCTCATCTCACCGCAAGGTATAAGGTATTACTCAGCCTTCCGTTTCTAGTTTTCCTGTTTAAACAACACGGCTGAGTATGAAGCCTTAATTCATGGACTGCACTGGGCAATGAAGAAAGGCATAAGGAATTTACAAGTATTTGGTGATAGTGAGCTGATCGTAAACCAAGTCAAAGGAAAAAATGCTGCCAAAAATGATCTGTTGAAGAACTACAAAAATCAGGTATGGGATCTTATTGAAGATCTTGAAGCTTTTAGCATCATTTCCATCCCAAGAAAAAAGAATGAAGCCGTTGATAGGCTAGCAGCAATTGGGGCTGCATTTGATGCTGTGGAAAGTATCAAAAGTGAAAAATCTCAGCCTCATATCAAGTTAGTTGTGAGACCAGCTGTTCTGGATAACAACACAAGTTGGCAAGTCTTCGAGAATGATCAGCAAATTGTTAATTTCCTACAAGAAGAAGCTGAGTTCTCTGCCAGGAATCAAGACAAGCTGCATCAGCAGTATGGTGACCAAGTGGTGCAGCTGAGAACTAACAAGTTACCAAAAGGCCTCATAACCTTGGAGTCAATCTTCAACTCGAATGATCAGTTCCAGAAGGAGAAAGCATTCAAGTAAAGAGTGAAGATTCAGAGCCTATTTTAGTGGAAGAAAGCAAGACATTGCAAATTGGCAAAGTAAGTACTCCGCAAGAGAAATCTGATTTTGTTCAGCTTTTTCAAGAGTTCCTAGATGTCTTTGCTTGGACTTACAAAGATCTAAGAGGTTTCAACCCAAAGTTGGCATAGCATACTATTGAGCTGGATCCGGAATCCAAGCCTGTCAGGCAAAAGCAAAGGCCAGTGAATCCCCATATTGAACCTCTCATGATAAAAGAGTTAAGCAAGCTTATTGAGGCCAGTATCATCTTCCCCATCAAGCACTCAAGTTGGGTTGCCAACTTAGTCCCAGTCAGGAAGAAGAATGGAGAGATCAGGTTGTGTGTCAACTTTAGAGATTTGAATAGAGCCTCTCTCAAGGATCATTATCCACTCCCTTCCATGGAGAAAATATTGCAGGTGGTAGCTGGTTCAGAAAGGTTTTCACTACTTGATGGCTACTCAGGCTATAATCAGATTATGGTGAAGGGAGAAGACCAATTCAAGACAGCCTTCACAACTAAATGGGGCACATATGCTTACAAGAAGATGCCATTTTGGTTGTCTAATGCTGGTGCTACCTTTCAAAGGGCAATGGACATGGCATTCAAAGGCTTGATCAACAAGATAGTGCTGGTATACCTAGATGATATCACTATCTTCTCAAAGAATGCAGCAGACCATCTCTTTCACCTCAGGCAAGTGTTTCAGAGGTGTAGAAAGTTTGGAGTGTCTTTGAATCCCAAGAAGTGCATATTTCTTACACATGAAGGAAAGCTCCTTGTCCATATTGTCTCGAAATAGGGACTGGAAATTGATCCAGAGAGAGTTGAAGACATAAGAGCACTACCATTGCCAAGTCACAAGAAGGCTCTTCAAAGCTTCTTCGGAAGGATCAATTTCATCCGCAGGTTTGTCCCAGATTTTGCAGCCCTTGTCAAGCCCATCACCAAAATGTTAAAGAAGAGCATGGATTTTAAGTGGATGGCAGAAGGCAAGGAGAGTTTTGAAGCAATCAAAGAAGCTATCTCTCAAGCACCAACTCTCATCAACCCAGACTTCTCCAAGGATTTCATCCTCTATGCATTTGGAGGTGATGACACTATTTCTGTCATTCTAGTACAGTAGAACAAAGATAATGATGAGCAGTTGATTTCCTTTTTCAGCCAGAGCCTAGATGTCTACGAGGTGAGGTACTCTTTTATTGAAAAGTATGTACTTGCAGTAATTAGAAGCTTGAAGAAATTCAAGCATTTAGTCTCAAACAACAAGGTCCAGTTGCTGGTCTCACATGCTGGAGTTAAGGACTTCCTCCTCAACAAGGATTTGAATGAGAAAAGGGCAGGTTGGATCACCCGTGTCATGGAGTATGACATTGAGATCAAGATCACCAAGTTGGTAAGAGGGAAAGGATTGTGTGAGCAGCTGGTTTTGGAGAAGCAAAAGGAAGTATGCAACAAAGAAGAAACTGTTTTGACAGTCTAAGACAGCCATGAGCCGAGTGGCAGGCAAGAAGAAGACAATGCTGCCCCAACTCCTTGTTGGACCCAAGGTATTATGCAGTTCCTAGGCATAGGCCTATGCCCTCCAGAGATGAACAAGACCCAAAGGAGACATTTCAGATTACAGGCTGTCCCGTATGCCATTGTTGATGGATTTTTGTTCAAGAAAGATGTAAATGGAGTGCTGATGAGATGCATTAGCATAGGTCAAATTCAAAGGGTATTAGAAGAGTTCCATGATGGACCAGCTGGTGGCCATTTTGCACCAAAAGTGATAGCTCTAAAAATCATGAAGGCTGGTTATTATTGGCCTAAAATATTCAGTGATTGTTATGCATGGATCAAGAGGTGTAATAATTTTGCATTCTTCACAGGAAAAGAGAAGTTTGCTGCCCTTCCATTGCATCCAATCTCAGTTGACCAGCCATTCATGCAATGGGGTTTGTACTTCATTGGAGTCATTAATCCTAGTTCAAGCCAAAGGCACAAATGGATTTTGACAGCCACAGACTACTTTGCCAAATGGACAAAAGTAGTAGCACTCAAAGAGGTGAATGAGTCTAGCATCTTAGACTTTTATGAGGGGATAACAACCAGATTTGGTGTACCTACCACAATAATCTTTGATAATGCATTGGAATTCATTGGATCCAGTGTGACTGAGTGGGCTGTCAAGAACGGTATTTACCTAAGCACGTCATCGAACTATTACCCTCAGGGTAATGGCCAGGCCGAGTCTGCAAACAAGAACTTGTTGAGGATCATTAGGAGGAATCTTGATGAGAATCAGAGGTCTTGGCATACCAAGCTAAAATCAGCCTTATGGGCTGATAGGATCACTCCCAAAAGATCCACAGGTAGTTCTCCATTCAGTCTTGTCTATGGAAAGGAAGCAATCTTGCCCATGTCACTGGAGTTGCTAACATTAGAACTCATGAAGCAGCTGGAGTTGCTTGAATTTGAGCCCATGGAGGTGAGGTATACAGAGTTGATGGAGCTGCAAGAGATCAGAAATTAGGCATCCCAAGCAATGGAAAAGGATCAAGCTTTGATCAATAAGACCTTTGATAGAAAGGCCAAGGATAGATCTTTTCAAGTTGGAGATCTAGTGTTGAAATGGGATGTGGACAGAGAAAAACTAGGAAGGAATTCAAAATTTGATGCCATTTGGAGTGGCCCATACGTTTTCACAAAGTGCAAGAACAGAAATGCTTTCCAATTAGCCTCACTGGAGGGTGAAGAACTGCAAATTCTAGTCAATGGAATCTATCTAAAGCGTTCCTTCTAGAGGGAAGTTCACTACCTCTGTAAATATTAGATTAGATTTTCTTTCCTCCAAGTGCTTGTGCACATTGTTTTGCTGTAGGTTAGTCTTGTTTTCCCTAAGTGCTTTGGCACGGCTTGTTGTCCATGGAGATGTTGAGCAGTCCTTGCTTTCATCAGGTGATATTCCATCTTCCTCCTTACACATTCTTAGTCAGTTGGGATTCTAAACTGAATGTTTGATAACTCCATGCCCAATGGACTACTTCTGGCTACCGGTCCTTTCACCTAGCAGGTAGGTACCCCCGCTGAGTCACCAATTGTTATCCAAAATTCACCCCCCAGGGTTAATTTGATAACATGCATCAGAATTCTCAAGTCCCAGGCAAATCGATTGATTCAGGGAAAAAATCATGTTTCTAGGGTCCCCTCAGTTTTTTTCTAACTCCCCTGGCCAAAGAAGGAAAAGGCAAGCTCTAAGCAAAGGTGAAAAAGTGGCAAAAACAAGCTTGGGATAGGAAAAATCATGAAAATTGGCTAAGTCCTAGTCCTCATAAAAGTTGGAACAGTTGGGACAGCGAGTCGCGGATCGGCCGAAAAGCCTCTAGGTGGCCCACGAAGCAAAGGGACATTTGGGACATCGGGACACGTGGGATGTGGAAAGCCAGTTCATCTGAAGGAGAATAAAATTGACTAACTACTCTAGGACATTTGGGACATGAAGATGTAAAGGGCACAAACCGCCCTATTCGGACGAAAAGGAGAACTTTCGCACTAAGTAGTTGGGACATCTGGGCTGCGAGGACGCGAAGGACCCGAAAAGGTGAAGCAGCCGAGAGCAAAAGAAGCCAATTTTAGGTGGTTCAGAAGAATTTGTCCCAGATAGTCTGGGACAGTTGGAACAAATGGACGCAAACTGGCCGGTTCGGCCGAAATGGGGAACTGCAGCACTTGGACAGTTGGGACAAAGGGACGTGTGGGACGCGGATAGCCGAAGGAGCCGAAAGCCAATCAAGCAACACCACATGTCATCAGCTGAATGAGGGACAAGGAATCCAATTTTGGGTGGATCGGGAGTTTATGTCCCAAACAGTTTGGGACATCCGGGACAGAGGGACGTGAAGAGTGCGAAAAGCTGGCAGACCCGCGGACCAATCAAATCACGACACGTGTCACAAGGGAGAAAGTCCAAAGGTCAAAGGGTGAGGTTTCAAGCACTGACCCAAGCCAATAAAAAGAGGACATGTAGCCAATAAAGTAGGGAAGGAGAGAGAATTACGCATCCAATCAGCACTTGACACGTGTCATCCAGATGGCAGAGCGTGGGAAAGATTTTCAAAACACGTTTTCACCTGTTTTGTGCCCTAAATATTCAGATCGACATATCTTTCGATCCAGAGCTCAGATTTGCACGTTCTTTATATAAACGGAAAGCTTATGAAATTATCTACATGATTCTAGGGTTATTCTTGAATTTGGGTGCATTTTAGAGAGAGAAATTTGAGAAACAGCTCTAACACGTGTTCATGACCAGAATTGACATTTCAGCGACCAGATTTAATGCAGAATGGGTCACATTCTCCTGTAATTCGGTCAAAATATCAGGGTATGGGTTTTTAAGGTCTCTCATGCCATTTTAATGCATCTGCAGTTGAGGAGGGATGGGCTCTCATGTTTTTGTATGTTTTCTGTCCCATGGGCTCGACCCTTGCACTGTAAAAGCTAGATTTGGCTCATTTCAAAAAGGAGGAACAATTTTTGACATAGCCACTTCTTCTTTCACCTCTAGCAGGTGGTTGATGCAAGAATCAGACCTCTCCAAAAGATTGTAATAGTTTTTACCTCTCTGAGGTTATAATGCAGTGATTTGGGTACTGGAAATGATAATGCAAGCTTTGTGAATGGTTTTCAGTCCTTTGTATTATTTGCTTCATTTCAGATCCTAAGTTATATATTATCAATCTGTGTATGTTTCATGTTGCAAATCTATGGTTTTTGTCTATTTGCTTGACAGAAATTTTTCACCACTCCTTTTGGTGCATCACCATCTTCAGTTAGTTTCAATTTTTGCATTTCTATCCCTGCCCCCTGGCAATTTAGAGTAGGATTAGGATCCGAACCTCTGTACTTTTGTAAAATATAGATCTAAATCAAAGGAGTTTGAGGAACCAGCCTCTAATCTGGAGATTCCTCTCTTAGTTTCACAAGTCCCCACACTTGGAGAGAGGTTTCCATGGTGTGCAATCACACTGGATGCTAGAGTGATCAACCTAGAAGCCTGATCTGCATCCAGGGGTGTTGTGAGTCTGCAACAACAGTTCTCTTATTTTAACACTAATCTCAAATAATTTTAATTATCCTATTCATTACACTAAACCGATGTACTTTTACTTGTCTTAAAGTTAAGATAAGTAAAGTAATTCCTAAGAGACGATAAGCTAGGCCTATTCATTGTGTTAAACTCTTGCCCCATTGCTTGTCTTATTCATTATGATAAACTCCTACCCCATTATTTTCCTATTCATTTCACTAACCTTGATAGCTTTACTTCGCTAAAGTTAAGCCAAGTAAATTAATCCAAAAAATCCACATAGCTAGCAACTTAAGTTATCGGTGAATTAGAGTTGCTTTAATTCCCTTAAATATAATGAAGTAAAATTATTTAAAAAGGCCAAATTGAAGGGAGAGATGATGTGACACCTATACAATTGACATTTATTGATGTGGAAAATATAAAAGATCTAAGTAATTCCACCTATGATCCACTCATTTTCTTGTAGAGAGAGAAATGAATTTTCAACCTTCTAAACCCCAAGCAACTTCAAGCGATCAACTGAGGAAGAATTTACTCAAATGGATTCTGACCCATTTGTAGGAGAGGTTAGTAGATTGTTTTGCTTCTTCCTTTTCTTTTTTTTCTTTCTTCTATGTTGGGTTTTTCATTTTGATTTTTTTTTCATTTTGTATTCCTTTTTATTCCATTTTCTTTGAGAAATGGTTCAAACTTAGGGCATTTTTTTAGTTGGGATTAGGGTTTAGTTGTGATTTCAAACCCGCTACTACCTATAATAGAATGACATTAAATTTTTACCATGTTGTGCCTTAGTTTTTCCCTCGATTTGTTTTCTCTTCTTTTCTTGGTTTTCCTTCTTCATTTTTCAAAGATTAGGGTTAATTTTATTCTTTTATGTTTAGCAAAAGTAAAAAAACTATAGATCACCGTTGCACTTCATGTTTCATTTCTTATTTGATTTACATCAATTTGTATATATTTTACTTACTTTGTAATGAATGAATTTTCTTCTACTTGTCATGTTAAGGGAAGTAAAGTATTGTTTAAGAGTGATAAAATAGGTCATGGTCTCCTTAGGTTTGCGGGATTCACATTTGTTGTTACTTGTTGCATTGAAATGGAAGAAAAATTGTTTAAAAATCCACATTGAATTACATATCCCAAACTCCTTGTTTTATGTTATTTTGAAAAATTGTTGCTTGTCTTTTTTTGCATTGATTAGAATGTCCTTTACTTATTTTATTAACTTAAGGAAAGTAATTGGTAATCACCGAAAAACATGCTTCCTATTCATTAGGTTAATTTGAATTGATTCTACTTCCCCCTTTGATTATAGTAAACCAATCACGTGTTACTTCCTTGTATATTGCGGTGAATGGAAATGTTTATACTTCACCACTTATTTTACACTAAACTGAAAAGCCATTACTTCCTATTCATTGTGGTAAACTGATAGGACATTACTTCCCATATATTATGTTGATTTAAAAGGAGATTTCTTCCTCTTCATTGTATATATTTGAATTTTTTCTTCTTATTAACTACAAGTCTCAAGTAATTATACCCTGAAATAACAACAATGAACTACAGAATGAACTTTTTCAATAAATCACTTCCATCTAACCTAGAACTTGACTTCTAGGATGATTTTGACATAGTTGCATGAATAAATTTAGTCTAAATGTTTTCATGCAACTGAATTAAGTGTGTATTGACTTAATGATCACTATTTAAGAGTAGAAATAATTGCTAATTTTTAGTACTTGGAGCATGCTAGTTACGAAGAAAAGAGCAGATGTCTAAAACAAGAGAAGAACCAATTGAAGTGAGAAACAAGTCAGGGGAAGAAGAAGGAACTTTTGTGATCACAGAATACCTAAATATGAATATTGAAGGGACTTCCAAAGAAAGGAAAGGAAAGGGAAAATCCAAGTATAAGGGAGCAAGATGAAATATGAATATAAATGATACCTAGTGCAATCATGTATCACATCCAAGTTAGCTGGAGTTGGAGATATAGAGATGAGTCATGTCTCAATATTCAAATTAATAGAGAGGTCCAAGGCTAAGAATAAAATACCCTTGATGAACGCATTCACTCAAAGTGGGATAATTCAAGAATTTACATTTCCATGTACCTGTCAATTTCAAGAATTTTTTTTAGAGTGTGAAAAGCATTATGATCATCAAACTAGAACAATGAGGAATGATGTAGAAAATCTAGTGGTTAGGATAGATGTTAATTTCTTCAACTTCTTCTTAAAAATCCCTACTATACCAAATACACTAAGTATTATGATGGAGAAATACATTAGTTATTGGAAATATAGGACAATAGATGTCATGCAGATTATGAATTTACAATATTTAAAGGAGACAAAGCAGGATTCTAGGTTCCCTAGATCAATTGTGAGGTTTGATTTAGTTTAGGAGGCTGATGGCATTACTGAGTCACTCTGTAGAATAAATATTTATAAGAATAACAAATGATTTTTATACATGGATGTATTATTTCCTCAGGTGATGAAAATAGAAAACCTGTTATATTAATCAATTGGGATGAAATCATTAGTAACAATATTGATTTCTAGTTAAGAAATGTCATCCAAACTTAGGATTTCGATATGACTTCTTATCTCGTATATGTTGTAGCAACACAAGGTAATTTTCCCAAGCTGAGGAGTGTTGGCACAATGTCTCAAAATTCCATCTATGAATATTATCCATAGTTTTCCTTACCAGTATATTTCAAGGAATACAAAAAAATTAATGACTTAATCTTCTATGAGGTTATTTATAAGCTCAATCATGATTTGAAAGCTAAGAGTGTAATTAATGAGGCATGTAATGTAGTCCAAATGTATGGGTGTATTTTTATTCAATTTTCTCATTTCACATACTTGAAATTTTATGGGTTCATGGGTAACCCACTCAATTTGCATAGATATCCCAGTGATAGATAGATTCTTCTTGAGTTACGTAGAAAATTAGTGTAACTCCATGACTTACAACAAGGTCTTTATAGATAATTTGTTCATTTTCTTATTGTAATTGGGAAGTATCATTATAGAAATATTTATAAGGATAGAAATGTTGAGAAGGAAATAATTCTTCATTATACTCAGAGCTCCTTAAAAAAGGGTGAATTTTGATTATAGAAGTATTTCTAAACATTTAGTCTCATTGAGTCATGCACATCTTCCAACATTAAAATATTTATGGGCTAATTTCAGAGATGAGTTTGAGATAAGAAGAAGGGATTACAACCGATTGATAGTAAAAAAAAATTGGAATTTGGGTTGGCCAATATTCCAAAATAGCTTCTATATAATGGAAAAGTAGTTTTTAGAACCTATTATGAGGAAGGAGTTGATAATTCCTCCTTACTTCTAGTCACCCACATCTCTAAATCAATCATGGAAAGGAAATCAATAGTTTTTTTGTATACCTTTAATTTTTTTTAGTTAAGAATATTGCCTCGAAGAATCAATAATGAATAATATCAATCAGATAGGCACTAAGAAGGAAGAATGCCCCAATAAAATAACTAAGAGGAAATAATTTCCATGGGAGGGTATAGGAGTGGCTGTAAAATTGAAGCCAATTAATAAGGCAAGAACAAAGAATCCATTAATTTAGAAGTTACTCTGGGTGAAACTTCTCATTTGTTTGAATCTTCATCAGTTACTTCTAACATTTGAGACCTTCCTACATAAGGATAGATGGTGCTACCAAAACTCAAACCATCTTCATTTATATTTCTTTCATTTGCTACAAAAGCTTAATTTCCTCAAAATCCTCCCTATTCTCCACCATTTATTCCTCGTCTTCCTCTGTCTCTAGAGGAAGTATTATTTGTATAAAATAAAGGGACATATGATTTTTATTCTCTTCAAGAAGTGTCTTAAACATTAGAGAAAAGTTAATCCCTGATAGAAAATGTAGAGCTTGAAGAGGGAGATATTGGGAAGGAAGGTGGAGGTGATGTGCAAGAAGTTGAAGTTTCTTCAGTTCCAAATTCTACAATGTAGGAGGATGTTCAAGATATTTATAAGGGGACTGAAGAAGAATTTGAAATAGAATAAGTGTTGGTAAAGAAAAATATGGTTGATTTGGGAGGGTCATGTAATAAGGTTCTCCTCCTGAGAAACCTGATAAATAGCTAGAAATAATGAAACTTTCCTCTGCAGAAGTAAGTGGTAAACAAATTATTGTTTGTCCTAATGACCAATATGTTTCAGGATAATATTTCACGAATTGGTTAGCCAAGAAAACTCTCCCTAGTTCCAAGGAAGTAGTCAATTTTGAGGAAATGGAATTATAATTATTAAAAATCATTGAAAGTAAAAGGAGAAGATAAAAATATACTAAGGTGACTTCAAAGTTAATCATTGATCCTTCAAGGAAGAATTTTGTTGAAATATCCACTCTGACAGTAGGGAAAGCAAGAGAATTGACCATAGAAGATTTTATGATCAGAAAGGTGCCACTAGGAGAGGTTATAATGTGAGGCTTGAAGCATGATACACAAACATTAATTAATATAATTTTCCAAAATCTATATGAAGAGAAATTAAAGAATCCTAATTTTAAGGAGCAAATATATAAGCTTTGTGATATTATCATGAAGGCTGCAAGGACTTCAACAGAACCAATATTCACTAGGGAGCAGGTGAACCCTTAGGTAATCACAATTATAGAGGAAACATGGGATAAGTTAAAGGATGTAGATGAATAGGTTGATTAAATTATCAAAAAATCCATAGATTATTACAAAGAGATTTTGGTAAAGACTTTTGAATATAATAAGAAATTGGACAAGTTGAGGAAATTGAAACATGAAGTAGATAATGAATGTGGAATTGATGCGTTATAATTATAGAGATTGGAGGAAATATATATACTACCAAATAATGTGTTAATTGAAAAAAATATTACACCTAAAGGATCTGTTAGGAAGGGAAGACAACAAAAGCTTCTTCTCTCATTTAGGCAGAGAACAGTAAGGTATATAATGTAAAATATGGAAATTATGGAACAATAAGTTGAACTGGTTTTTGAGGAACTTAATAATGTGATATATGATTTGACAAAGTATAATTCTTCTAGATATCTACAAATAACTGATGAATTTATTCAATTGTTTCAATAGGTAATGAATAAGGATATCATTTCTTTTAGTAAAAAATCTCTAGATAAATTAGTAGAACTTCAGGATAATGTTGTTCATTTAGAATCCTATCTTGGGAAGGTAAGGGGAGGTTATAAAATAATGGAAAAATAATTTCTTATGTTGGATACATAAATAAAAAATGGAGGTTGTAACATAAGCAGATAATGATGTGATTAAATACATGAGAGATCAATATATTATCTATAGAGATGAGCACAAAGACGAAGAAGAGGATACATGTGAAGATAAAACTAAAGACAATAGTAAAGAGGAATACCAAATGGAAACTGAAACTATTGATCTAGAATAATTATTCTACTTATTCTTCTACTTTTATTCTTTACTCCTCAAGTATATGCATTGTGGGACTTAAGTATTATGGTGGAAAATCATCATTACTTTAATTTGTTTGATAAATTCAAATACTTGAGGGTAGTTATAGATAAGTTATTATGGTTTCTAATGTTCGAACATTCTAAAACTATTATGTGACATGAAACGAATATTTTGAGGAGGAAATTTCTCAACTCCTAACTATTTATTATTTATTCATTTATTGAAGTACAATGGATATTTATTCATTTTTCTTTTCTTGTGATGACTATAAATAGAAGAAGAGACCTACGGGTCAAGGGAGAGAATTTTTGTGAAAACTATTATTATACATTGTACATGGTTATTGTAGAATTTTTTTTGAAATAACTAGATGTATACATTATAAACAATTGAGAGTTGAATAAGAAGAAAGAAGGATTCTTGGTCAAACTTTGTGTCTACTAAAGTATAACTATGTAATTTTTGAATGTTAAAAATAGACTTTATATTATCTTGGCTTTCATAATAGTAGGCTTATTTTGAATTTTACTTAAATTTGTGGGAATTCTTAAATGATTGTTTATTCCATGTTAAAGTAACTTGCTCTAAAATCTACTTGTTGTACACACTTCCTTACATAATGTATTTGTAGTTTCCATTTTGTACATCTACTTATTTAATTACCGTACATCTTCTTACTTACTACCAAATGTTTTGTCTATCTTTCATGAGTTATTCAATTATAATCATACCCCAGAATAGTTAGATATGTAGTAGGATAAAAAAATAAAGAACAAGGGAGCTTCACCGTTAAATGAAGGGGATTTATCCCATGGTTGCTTAGGTTGTATGTTTAGTTGAGCATAAAATCTAGAAAGCAAGGGTTTAGGTTTTATATTTTAGTGTTTAGGGTTTAGGGTTTAGGTTTTATGGTTTATTTTTTATAGATTAGTGCTTAGGGATTAGGGCTTAGGGTTTAAGATTTAGGATTTATCATTTAGCATATAGGGTTTAGGGTTTAGATTTTAATGTTTAGGGCTCAAGGTTTAGGGTTTAGGATTAAGGGTTTATGGTTTAGGTTTTAGTATTTAGAGCTCAAGGTTTAGATTTTTGGGTTTAGGGTTCAAGGATTAGTGATTAGGGCTTAGGGTTTAGGTCTCAGTGTTTATAATTTAGGGTTTAGGTCTTAGGGCTCAATGTTTAGAGTTTATAGCTTAGGTTTTATACTTTAGGGATTAGGGATAAGGGTATAATGTTTAGAGTTTAGGTTAATGTTTAGGGTTTAGGTCTTAGGGTTTAGGGATGAGGGCTCAAGGGTTATGGTTTAGGGTTTACAATTAAGATTTTAGGTTTATGGATCAAGGTTCAAGGTTTAGGGCTCATGGATCATGGTTTAGGGTTTAGGGTTAAAGGAGAAGGGTTAAAGGCTTAGGGTAAGGGTTTAGGGTTTAGGTTTTATGGTTTAGGGCTTGGGGTTTAGGTCTTAATTCTTAAGGATTTAGGGTTTATGGGTTAGGGTTTAGGGTTTATTGTTTAGGGCTAAGGGATTAGGGTTTTTGGTTTAGTGTTTATGGTTAAGGGTTTAGGGACTATCATTTAGGGTTTACGGTTTAGGCCATAGGGTTATTTTAGGGTTCATGGTTAAGGGTGGTAAAAATAGGGTTAAGGGTTTAGGCTTTAAGGTTTAGTTTATAGATTTAGGGTTTATGATTTAGGGTTCAGGGTTTAGGGTTTAGGGTTTAGGTATTAGGGTTTAGGTTTTAGGGTTTATGGTTTAGGGTTGAGGATTTAGGGTTTATAATATAGGGTTTAGGGTTTAAAGTTCAAAGTTTAGGGTCTAAAGTTAAAAGTTTAGGGCTCAAGGCTAAAGGCCCAAGGCTCAGTGTTTAGGGTTTAGGGTTAAGGGTTGGGTTTTAGGGCTCAATGTTTTGGGTAAAGGTTTTATAGTTTACCATTTAGGGTTTAGGGTTTAGGGACTAGGGTATATTGTTTAGGGATTAGGGTTTAAGGGTTTAGAATTTATGGTTTATTATTTAGGGCTTAGGTTTTAGGGTTTAGCATTTATGGTTTATGGTTTAGGGTTTAGGGTTTATGTTTTTAGGTTTAGGGATAAGGGTTTAGGGTTGAGAGTTTAGTGTTGATGGTTTATGGTTTAGGGTTTAGGGTTTAGGTTTTCTGGTTTAGGGTTTATGTATTAGGGCTTATGGCTTAGGGTTTACGGTTTAGGATTGAGCATTTAGGGTTGAGAGTTTAGGGATTAGATTTTAGGGCTCAAGGTTTAGGGTGTATGTTTAAGGGTTTATGGTTTAGAATTTATGGCTAGTGGTTTAGGGATTAGGCTTTACGGTTTAGTGTTTAGGGTGGAGGGATCAATAATTAGGGTTTGGGGTCTAATATTTAGGGATTAAGGTTTATGGTTTATGGTTTAGGGCTTAGGGTTTAGGGTTTAGGTTTTAGTGTTTAGGGATTAGGGTTTAGGATTTGCGGTGTTGCGTATAGGGTTTATGGTTTATGGTTTAGTTTTTAGGGTTTAGGGATTAAAGTTTATGGATCACTGTTCAAGGTTTAAATTTTAGGATTTAGGGCTCATGGTTTAGGGATTAGTGGTCTAGGGTTTAGGGTTTATGGTTTAATATTTAAGGTTTGGGGTTTATGGTTTAGGTTTTAGGGATTAGTGTTTAGGATTTAGGGTTTAGTACTCAGGGTTTTGGGATTAGGGTTCATTGTTTATGGTTTAGGTCTCAGGGATTACAATTTAGAATTTAGGGCTTAGGGTTTAGGGTTTAGGGTTTAGGCTAAAGGCTAATGATTTAGCATTTGTGGTTTAGGGTTTAAGGTTTAGGTCTCAGGTTTTAGGGTTTAAGGTTTAAGTTTTAGGGTTTATGGATTAGCGTTTAGGGCTCAAGGTATAAGATTTAGGGTTTAGAAGTTATTGTTTATGGTTTAATTTTTAGACTTTAGGATTCAAGGTTTAGGGCTTAGGGTTTATTATTTAAATTTTATGGTTTAGAGTTTAGTTTTTAGGGTTTAGGGTTTATAGTTTAGTGTTTAGGATTTAGGGCTCAGGGTTTATAGTTTAGTGTCTAGGGTTTAGGGCTCATGGTTTAGGATTTATGGCATATGGTGTAGGGATTAGTGATTAGGGTTTAGGGCTTAGGGATTAGGGTTTAGTGTTTATGTATTAGGTTTTAGGGTTTAAGGTTTATAGTTTAGGTTTTATGGTTTATGGCTAAGGGTTAAGTGTTTGAGGTTTATTTTTTAAGGGTTTAGTGATCTAAGATGAGGGTTTATGGTTAAGGGTTCAGGTTTTAGGTTTTAGGGTTTAGGGTTCATGGTTTAGGGTTCATTTTTTATGGTTTAGGGTTTAGAGTTAGGGATTAAGGTTTATGGTTCAGGGTTTAGGGTTTGGGGTTTAGGGATTAGGGTTTATGGTTTATGGTTTTAGGGTTCATGGTTTAGGTTTTAGGGTTTATGGTTTATGGTTTAGGGTTTAGAGTTAGGGATTAAGGTTTATGGTTTAGGTTTTAGGGCTTGGGGTTTAGGGATTAGGGTTTAGTATTTATGGTTTAGAGCTCAGGGATCACAGTTTATTTATTAGGGCTCAGGATTTAGGGTTTGGGGTTCAAGGTTTAGGGATTTATGGTTTAGGGTTAACGGCTAAGGGTGGTTTAGGGTTTATTGTTTAGGGTTTAGGGTTTAGGGATCAAGGTTTAGGATTTAGGGTTTAACATTTAGTGTTTAAGGTTTATGGTTTACGCTTTAGGGTTTAGGGATTAGGGTTTACATTTTAGGGTTTAGGGTTTATGGTTTATGGTTTATGGTTTAGGTTTTAGAATTTAGGGCTTAGGGTTCAAGGTTTAGGGTTTAAGTTTTAGGGTTTAGGGCTTAGGGTTTATCATTTATCGCTTAGGGATTATGGTTTAGTTTTAAGGGATTCACATTTTGGGGTCATGGTTTAATGTTTAGCATTTAGGGCTCATGGTTAAGGGTTTATGATTTATTGTTTAAGGTTTAGGGATCAATGGTTAGGGTTTATGGTTTACGCTTGATGGTTAAGGGTATATGGTATAGATCTCAGGGAACAGGGTTTACAGTTTAGGGCTCATGGTTTAGTGATTAAGAGTTTGGGGTTTATGGGTTAGAGCTTAGGGTTTATGATGTAGTGTTTAGGAATAGTGGTTTAGGGTTAAGAGTTTTTGGTTATTTTTTTATGGTTTAGGGCTAAGGGTTTAGGGTTTAAGGGTCAGGTTTTAGGTTTTAGGGATAAAGGTTTTTGGTTTAGAGTTTAGGGTTTAGGTTTTAGGGTTTAGGGATCATGGTTTAGGGTTTATTAGTTTGGGATAAATATTTAGGGTTTATTGTTTAGGACATAGGGCATAGGGTTTATATTTTAGGGTTTAAGGTTTAGGTTTTAGGTTTTATTATTTACGGTTCAGGGTTTATGGTCTAGGATAAGGATTTAGGGTTTAGTATTTAGTGTTTAGGATTTAAGGTATAAATATCAGGGCTCAAGTTTTATGGTTTATGGTTTATGGTTAAGGGATAATAGTTTAGGGTTGAAATTTTATTGTTTAGGGCTCATAGCTAAGGTTTTAGGGTTTTAGGTTTACGTTGGCTTAGGGTATAGGGTTTATTGCTTAGTGTTTAGGGATTAGGGGTTTAGGGTTCAACCTTTAGGTTTAAAGGTTTAGGGCTTAAGGTTTAATATTTAGGGTTTAGTGTTTATGGGTTAGGGTTGACGGATCTAGGTTTAGGGTTTATGGTTTAGGGCTCAAGGCTCATTATTTAGGATTTAGGGTTTAAGGTGTAGGGTTTAGTCTTTATGGTTTAGGGTTTAGGGTCAAGACTTAGGTTTTAGGGATTATATTTCAAGATTTACGGCTCAGGGTTTATGGTTTAGAGTTTAGGGTTTAGGGTCTAGGGTTGAAGGTTTAGGGATTAAGAATTAGGATTTTGTAGTTAGGGTTTATGGCTTAGGGTTTAGGGTTTAGCATTTTGGATTAGGGTTTAGGGTTTTGGATTTAGGGCTTAGGGTTTAGGGTTTAAGGTTTAGGGTTTATGGATTAGGATTTAGGGTTTAGGGTTCATGGCTTATGGTTTAGTGTTTAGGGATTAGGATTTAGGGTTTATGGTTAAAGTCTTATGGTTTAGGGATTACGGGTTTATAGTATAGGTTTTATGTTTTAGGGTTTATGGCTTAGGGTTTACATTTTAACGTTTATTATTTATGGTTTATGGTTTAGGGTTTATGGCTTATGGTTAAGGGTTTATGGTTTAAGGATCAGGGTTTATATTTTATGGTTTAGGTCTGGGATTCTCTATTTAGGGTTTAGCGTTTATAGCTCAGGATTTTGATTTTAGTGTTTAGGGTTTAGGGTCTAGGTTTTAGGGCTTAGAGACGAGGGTTTATGGATTAGGGTTTAGTGTTTATTGTTTAGGACTCAGGGCTTAGGGCTTGTGGTTTATGGTTTAGGGCTCAGGGTTTAGGGTTTAGGGTTTAGGCTCAAGGTTTGTTGTTTAGTGTTTAAATTTAAAATTTAATTTTTAGGGATTTAGGTTCAAGTTTTATGGTTTAGGGTTTAGGGTTTAGTTTCTAGGGTTTAGGGTTTAGGGTTTAGGGATTAGGGATTACAGTTTCGAGCTCAAGATTTAGGATTTAGGGTTTAACATTTACTGTTTAGGGTTTAAGATTTAGAATTTAGGGTTTATGGTTTATGGTTTATGGTTTAAATTTTAGGGTTTAGGGTTTATGCTTTATTTTTTAGTGTTTAGGTTTTAGGTCTCAGGGCTTAGGGTTTAGGGTTTCAGATTTTGTGCTCAGGGTTTAGGGTTTGTGATTAGGGATTAGGTTTTAGTGTTTATTTATTAGGGTTTAGAGTTTGGGGTTTAGGGTTTATTGTTTACGGTTTAGTGTTTAGGGATGAGGGTTAAGGGTTATGGGTTTAAGGTTTATTTTTTAGGTTTTTGTGCTCTAGGATTAGGGTTTATGGTTGAAGTTTTATGTTATACGTTTTAGGGTTTAGGGTTTCCAGTGTATTTTTAGGGTTTAGGGTTTAATGTTTGGGAATAAGATTTATGGTCTAAGGTTTAGGGCTCAAGGTTTAGGATTAGGGTTTAGTGCTTATGGTTTAGGGCTCATGGCTCAAAGTTTAGGGTTTAGTTCTCAGGGTTTATGGTTTATGGTTTAGGGTCAAGGTACATGATTTAGGGTTTAGGGTTTAGGGTTTAGCGTTTAGGTTTTAGGGTTTAGGGTTTAGGGTTTGCGGAGCTGGTATATGGGGTTTATGGGTTAGAGTTTTTAGGGTTTAGGGTTTAGGTTTAGGGTTTAGGGTTTAGGGTTTATGGTTTATGGTTTAGGTTTATGGTTTAAGGTTTAGTGTTTATGGCTTAAGGTTTAGGGTTTAGGTTTTAGGGTTTAGGGATAGGATTTAGTTTAGGGCTTAGGGTTTAGGTTTAGTTGTTTATGGATTAGGATTTTAGGGCTATAAGGTTTAGTGTTTAGGGTTTATGGTTTAGGTCTTAGGGTTTATGGTTTATTCTTTTAAGGTCTTAGGTAGTCTAGGGCTTTAGGGTTTAGGGTTTAGGTTTTAGGGTTTAGGGTTTAGGGTTTATGGTTTAGGGATAAAGGTTTAGGGTTTATGGGTTTAGGGTTTAAGGTTCAGGGACCAGGGATTTATAATTTTTAGGGTTTATGGTCTTAGGGTTTAGGTTTGGGTATATTTTAGTGATTTAGGGTTTAGGGTTTAGGGTTTAGGGTTTAGGGTTTATGGATTATGGTTCAAGGTTTATAGGATTTAGGATTTAGGTTTAGGTATTTAGGGTTCAGGTTTAGGGTTTAGGGTTTATGGTTTAGGGATCAAGGTTTATGGGTCTTAGGGATGTGAGGTTTAGAATTTAAGGATTTAGGGTTTAGGGTTTAGGGCGTATTAGGTATTAGGGTTTATTTTTTAGGGTTTAGGGTTTAGGGTTTAGGGTTTAGGACTCTTAGGGTTTAGGTTAAGGATTTAGGGCTTATGTGATTATGATTTAGGGTTTATGGTTTAGGGTTTAGGTCTTAGGTTTTAAGGCTTATGGGATTAGGGATTTAGTTTTTAAGGTTTTTAGGGTTTAGGGTTTATAGGGTTTAAGGTGTCATAGGGTTTAGGGTTTAAGGTTTAGGGTTTATGGTGGTTTAGGGGTTTAAGGTTTAAGGATTTAGGGTTTAGGGTTTAGGTTTAGGGTTAAATGGTTTAGGGTTTAGGGCTTAGGATTTATGGTTTAGGGTTTAGGGTTTAGGGTTTATGGTTTAGGTTTTTAGGTTTCAGGTATTAGTGTTTAGGGTTTAGGGTTTATAGGTTTAGGGTTTAGGGTTTAGAATTTAGGTCGGTGTTATGGTTTAGGGCTCAATAGGTTTAGTGGCTTAGGGTTTATGATTTAGGTTTAGGATCATTTTAGGGTTTAGGGTCGTAGGGTTTAAGGTTTAGGGTTTAAGGTATTTAGGGCTTACTAGTTTAGGGTTTACAGTTTAGGTTTTAGGTTTAGGTTTATGGTTTATGGTTTAATGTTTAGGGTTTAGGGTTTAGTGTTTCAAGGTCTATAGGGTTTAGGGTTTAGAGGATTAGGGTTTAGGGCTTAGGGTTTAGGGCTTATGGTTTAGGGCTAAGGGTTTAGGGTTTATGGTTTTAATATTTAGGGTTTAGGTTTTATGTGTTTAGGAGTTTATGGTTTAGGGCTCATGGATTACACAGGGTTTAGGGGTTTGGGTTTATGGTTTAGGATTTTATGTTTTAGGCTTATGGTTTAGGGTTTAGTATTTAGGGTTTAGGGTTTAGGGCTAAAGAGTTTAGGGTTTAGTGTTTAGGATTTAGGGTTTAGTTTTTAAGGGTTTAAGGGTTTAAGGGTTTAGGTTTTAGGGTTTGGGGTTTAGGGTTTACGGTTTGGGGTTTACGGTTTAGGATTTTAGGGTTTTTAGGTTTAGGGCTTAGGGTTTAGTGTTTAGGGTTTAGGTCTTTAGTTTAAGGTTTAAGGTTTAGGGATTATGGATTTTATGAATTTAGGTTTAGGTTTTAGGGTTTAGGGTTTCAAGATTCAGTGTTTAGGGTTTAAGGTTTAAGGGTTTATGGAATTTTAGGGTTTAGGGTTTAGAGTTTAGGGTTTAGGGTTAATGTTTAGGGTTTAGGTTTAGGGTTAGGGTTCGAGGGTTTAGGGTTTATAGTTTTATGTTTAGGGTTTAGGGAGGTTTAGGGTTCATGGGGGGTTTAGGATTTAGGGTTAAGCATTTTATGGTTTAGGGTTTACGGTTGTTTCAGGGTTTAAAGGTTTAGGGATTTAGGATTTTTAGGGTTTAAGGTTTATGGTTTAGGGTTAAAAAGGGATTTAGGGTTTTTTGAGTTTAGGGTTTAGGGTTTAGGGTTTAGGTTTATAGTTTAGGTGTTTAGGGATTACGGATCAGGGTTTAGGGTTTACAATTTAGGGTTGATGGTTTAACATTTTGGAGTTTAGGGTTTATGTTTTAGGTTTAGGGTTAAGGTTTAGTTGTTTAGGGTTTAGGTTCAGGGATCAGGGTTTATGGTTTAGTGATTTAGGGTTTAGGTTTAGGATTTATGGTTTATATTTCAGGGTTTAGGGTTTAGGGATTATGGTTTAGGGTTTATGTCTCATGGAATAAGGGATTAGGGTTTAGGGTTTATAGTTTAGGGGGTTTAGGGATTTAAGGGATTTAGGGTTTAGGGTTTAAGGTTTATGATTTTAGGTTTTATGGTTTAGTGTTTAGGTTTTATGTGTTTAGGGTTTATATTTTAGGTTTTACTGGGTTTACAGGGTTTAGGGACCATGATTAGGGTTTAGGTTTAGGGTTTATGGATTTAGGGCTTAGGACTAGGGTTTAGGGTTTAGGGCTTAGGGTTTAAGGTTTTGGGTTTAGAGTTTATGGATTAAAGTTTAATGGTTTAGGGATTGAACAATTTAGAACTTAGGGTTTAGGGTTTATATTTAGGTACTTAGGGTTTAGGGTTTAGGGTTTATGGCTTAGGGTTTAGGGTTTAGGGTTTAAGGGTCGAGGTTTAGGGTTTGGATTTTAGGGTTTAGGGTTTATTGTTTATGGTTTAAGGTTTAGGGTTTAGGGTTTAGGGTTTAGGATTTAATTTTTATGGTTTAGGGCTCATTAGGGTTTAGGTTTAGGATTTATGGCTTCAGGGTTTAGGGTTTAGGGTTTAGGGATCAGTGTTTAGGGTTTAGGGTTTAGTGTTTAGGGTTTAGGGAATTTAGGGATTATAGGCTCAGGGATCAAGGGATTAGGGCTTAGGGTTTATGGATTTATGGTTTAGGGCTTAGGGTTTATGGTTTAGGGTTTAAGGTTTAGGGTTTAGGGTTTAGGGTTTAGGGTTTAGGGATTATGGTTGTTATGGTTTTAGGATTTAAGGTTTAGGCTATTTATAGGTTTTATGGTTATAGCTCATGGGTTTAGGGTTTACATAGTGTTTTGGGTTTAGGGTTTAGGGTTTTAGGTTCTCAAGGTTTAGGGTTTAGGGTTAAGGTTTAGTTTATGGATGAAGGTTTATGGTTCAAGGTTTAGTGGGTTTAGGGTTTAGGTTTTAGGTTTTTAGGATTTAGAGCTTAGGGTTTAGGGTTTAGGGTTTAGTGTTTAGGGTTTAGTATTTAAGGGTCATTGTATAGGGTTTAGGGTTTATGGTTAAGGGTTTAGGGTTTAGTGTTTAGGGTTTAGGGATCATATAGGTTTAGGGTTTAGGGTTTAGGATTTTAGTTCAAGGCTCTTAGATGTTTAAGGTTTATGGATTTTAGGGTTTAGGGTTTAGGGTTTAGGGTTTAGGGTTTAGGGTTTAAGGTTTAGGTTTTAGGGATTAGGGTTTAATGTTTATGGCTGTAGGGTTTATGATTTAGGTTTAGGGTTTAGGGTTTAGGGTTTATGGTTTAGGGTTTAAGGATTAGGGTTTATGGTTTATGGTTTATGGTTTAGGGTTTAGCATTTAGGGTTTAGGGTTTAAGGTTTAGGGCTCAGGGTTTAGGGTTTAGGGTTTAGGGTTTAGGGTTAAGGATTTAAGGGTTCATAGTTTAGGGTTTAGGGTTTATGGTTCAAGGTTTAGGGTTTTATGTTTACGATTTAGTTTTTAGGCTTTATGGTTTAGGGTTTAGGTTTATGGTTTAGGGTTTAGGGTTTAGGGTTTATGGTTTAGGGTTTAGGTATTTAAGGTTTAGAGTTTAGGGTTTAGGGTTTAGGGTTTAGGTGTTTAGGTTTTGGGTTTATGGTTTTAGGGATTAGGGTTTAGGGTTTAGGGTTTAGGGTTAAGGTTTAGGTTTAGGGTTTATGGTTTATAGTTTAGGATTTAGATTTTAGGGTTTAGGGTTTATGGTATCGGGTTTAGGCATCAGGGTTTAGGGTTTATGATTTAGGTGTTTAGGGTTTAGGTTTAGGACTCAACATTTAGGGTTCATGGTTTAGGTTTAGGCTCAGGGTTTAGGGTTTAGGGTTTAGGGTTTAGGGTTTAATTTTTAATATTTAGGATTTAGGGATTTAGGTTTTGGGGTTTAGGGATTATGGTTTAGGGTTAAGGGGTTTACGCCACATTTTAGGGTTTAGGGTTTAGGGTTTAGGGTTTAGGGTTTAGGGCTCAAGATTTAGGTGTTAGCAAGTTTAGGTTTTACTAGGTTTAGGGTTTAGGGTTTACAATTTAAGGGTTTAGGGGTTTAGGGTTTAGTGTTTAGGGTTTAGGGTTTAGGGTTTAGGGCTCAGGAATTAGTGTTTAAGGTTTTTAGGGATTTAGGGATTAGGGTTTAGGGCTTAGGTTTAGGGTTTATGGTTTAGGGTTTAGGTTTAGTGGTTTATTAGGGGTTTACGGTTTAGGTTTAGGATTAGGGTTTAGGTTTACATGTTTAGGGTTTAGGGTTATGGGTTTAGGGTTTAGGTTTATTAGGTTTTTGTTTAGGGTTTACAATTTAGGGTTTATGGTTGATATTTAAGGTTTAGGATTTTAGGGTTTAGGGTTTAGGTTTAGGGTTTAGGGTTTAGGGTTTAGGGTTTATCAATCCTTATGGTTTAGGGTTTGTGTTTAGGGATTAAGGGTTTAGTGTTTAAGGTTTAGGTTTTATGGTGCTAGGGTTTAGGGTTTAGGTCTCAGGGTTTATTGGTTTAAGGTTTAGGGTTTAGGGTTTTGAGTGTTTAGGGTTTAGGGTTTAAGGGTTTAGGATTTTGGGTTTAGGGTTTATGGTTTAGAATTTAGGGTTTAGGGTTTAGGGTTTAGGTTTTAGGGTTTAGGGTTTATGGTTTAGGGTTTAGGGTTTAGGGTTTATGGTTTATGGTTTACAGTTTATGGTTTAGAATTTAGTGATCATGGCTCAAGGTTTAGGGTTTAGGTTTTAGGGCTTAGGGCTTAGGGTTTAGTCTTTATGGCTTAGGGATTAGTGTTTAGTTTTAATGGATTAGGTTTTAGGGCATAAGGTTTAAGGTTTGGGGTTTAGGGATTAGGGTTAAGGGTCTATGGTTTATTTTTTAAGGTTTAGGTATCAAGGGTTAGGGTTTAGGGTATATGGTATAGGGCTCAGGGAGAGGGGTTTGGGGTTTAGGGTTTATGGTTTAGTGATTATGGGTTTAGGGTTTAAAGCTCAGCGTTTATAATTTGTAGGGCTAATGGCTTAGGGTTTAGAGTTTAGGGTTTAGAGCTTAGGGTTTAGGGTTTAGGGATCAAGGTTTAGTATTTATTGTTTAGGTATCGTGTTTTAGGATTTAGGAGTTAGGTTTTAGGTATTTGGGATCATGGTTTAGGGTTTAGGGTTTATGGTTTATGGATCAAGGTTTATGGATTATTTCTTTGGGATCAAGATTTAGAATTTAAGGATAATGGTTTAGGGTTCAGGGCATATGACATAGGGTTTATAGTTTAGGGTTTAGTGTTTAGCATTTAGGGTTTAGGATTTAGGGTTTAGGATAAGGATTTAGGGTTTAGTGTTTAGGATTTAGGATATAAAGCTCAGGGCCCATATTTTATGGTTTATGGTTTTTGGCTTAGAGTTTAGGGTTGAGATTTTAAGGTTTAGGGCTCAGGGCTTGGGGTTTAGGTTTCAGTATTTAGGGTTTAAGGTTTTGGGTTTAGGGTGGTTTAGGGGTTTATGGTTTAACATTTAAGGTTTAGGGTTTAGGCCTTAGGGTTAAATATTTAGGGTTTATGTCTTAGGGTTTAGGGTTTAGGGATCTAGGTTTAGGGTTTATGGTTTATGGTTTAGGACTCAGGGCTCACTATTTAGAGTTTAGGGTTTAAGGTGTAGGGTTTAGGGTTTAGGGTTGAGTCATAAATGTTAGGTATTAGGGTTCAATATTTAGGGCTTAGGGTTTAGGAATTAGAGTTTAGGTTTTAGGGTTTAGGGCTCGGGGTTTAGAGTTTAGCATTTTTTATTTAGGGCTTACAGTTTTGGGTTTTCAGTTTAAGGGTTAGGCTTTAGGTTTTAGGTTTGAGGATTTATGGATTAGGATTTAGGTTTTAGGTTTCATGGCTAAGGGTTATGGTTTAGGGATTAGGGTTTAGGGTCTAGGGTTTAAGGCTAACGGTTTAAGGATTATGGGTTTATGGTTATGGTTTTATGTTTTAGGGTTTAGGTTTTAACATTTACTATTTATGGTTTAGATTTTATTACACAGGGTTTAGGGTTTAGGGTTTAGGTCTCAGATTTTATGTTTTACAGTTTACGATTTAGGTCTATGTCACTATTTAGGGTTTAGGGTTTATGGCTCAAGAGTTAGGGTTTAGTGTTTAGAGTTTAGATTTTATGGTTTAGGGATTGGGGTTTAGGGTTTAAGGTTGAGGGTTTGGGGTTTAGGGTTGAGGTTTTTGGGTTTAGGGGTCATGTTTTAGGTTTTAGGGTTTTTATTTAGGGCCCATGGTTTAAGGTTTAGGGTTTAGGGATCACAGTTTTTTTTAGGGTTTAGGGATTTGGATTTTTGAATCAGGTTTTCTGGTTTTGGGTTTTGGGCTCATGATTTATGGTTTATGGTTTAGTACAAAGGGTTTAGGTTTTAGGGATTAGGGTTTAGAGCTCAGGGTTTAGGGTTAGGGCTTAGGGCTTAGGTTTTAGGGTCTAGGGATCAGGGTTTAGGGTTTATAGTTTATAGTGTAATGTTTAGGGATCAGGGTTCATGGTTTAGGGTTTAGGGCTAAGTTCTTATGGTTTAGCATTTAGAGTTTAGGTCTCAAAGCTTAGGGATTAGGGTTTATTGTTTAGGATTAGGGTTTCATGGTTTAATGATTAGGGATTAGTTTTTTGTCTTAGGGATTGGGGTTTATGGTTTAGCATTTAACGTTTAGGGATTAGGGATTAGGGATAAGGGTTTAGGGTTTAGGGCTTAGGGTTTATGGTTTATGCTTTTGGATTTAGGTTTTAGGATTTATGGTTTAAGGCTTAAGGTTTCGGGTTTAGGGTTTAGAATTTAGGGTTTAGGGTTTAGGGTTTAGCATAGAGAGTGGTAAAAATACGGTTTATTATTTAGGGTTTAGATTTTAGGGCTTAGGGCTTAGGGCTTATGGTTTAGGTTTTATGTCTCATGGTTTAGGGATTAGGGTTTACAGTTTATGGTTTAGGGTTCAATTTTTAGGATTTAGGGTTTAGGATTTAGGGATTAGGTTTTAAGGTTTAGGGTTTAGGTCTTATATTTCAGGTTTTCGGTTTTTGGGTTTACAGTTTACAGTTTAACACTCAAGGTTTAGGGTTTAGGGTTTATGCTTTAGGAATTAGGGTTTAGGGTTTAGGGTTTGGGGTTATGGGTTTAGGGTTTAGGGTTTAGAGTTTATGGATTATAGTTTATGGTTTAGGTTTGAGGGCTCAGAGCTTAGGATTTAGTGTTTATCATTCAGGTCTTGGGACTCTAGGTTTAGGGTATATGGCTTAGGGTTTACGGTTTACAACTAAAGGCCGAGGTTTTAGGGTTGAGATTTTAGGGTTTAGGGTTTATGGCTTGGTTTAGGGATTATGGGTTTAGGGTTTAGGGTTTAGGGTTTAAGTTATATGGTTTAGGGATTAGAGATTAGGTTGTAGGATTTATGACTCAAGGTTTAGAGTTTAAGACCTAGGGATCATTGTTCAGGGTTTAAGATTTAGTGTTTAGGGTTTAGGAATTATGGTTTAGGCTCATGGATCATGGTTTAGGGTTTATGGGTTTAGGGATTACATTTTAGGGCTTAGGGTTTAATGTTAACGGTTTATGGTTTAGAGTGTAGGGTTTAGGGTTTAGGGTTAAGGGCTTATGGTTGATGGTTTTGGGTTTTAAGTTTAGGGTTTATGGCTCAAGGTGTAGGGTTTAGGTTATATACATCAGGTTTTAGGGTTTAGGGGTTTGGTTTTAGGTTTTAGGGATTAGGGTGTAGGGTTGATTTATTTAGGATGAAGGTTTATGGTTCAGGGTTTAAGGGTTAGGGATCAGATTTTAGGTTTTTAGGTTTATGCCATAGGATTTACAGTTTAGCATTTAGTGTTTAGCATTTAGGGCTAAAAATTTAGGGTTCAGGGTTAATATTTAGGGTTTAGGGTTTAGTGTTTAGGATTTAGGATATATAGCTAAGAACTTAGGGTTTACTATTTATAGTTCAAGGCTAAGAGTTTAGGGTTTTGATTTTATGGTTTAGGGCTCAGGGCTCAGGGTTTAGGGTTTAGGATTCAGAGTTTAGGGATTAGGGTTTAATGTTTATGGCTCAATGTATATGATTTAGAGTTTAACACTCAAGGTTTAGGGTTTATGCTTTATGCTTTAAGAATTAGGGTTTAGGGTTTAGGGTTTAGAGTTTAGGGATTATGGTTTAGGGTTTAAGTTTGAGGGCTCAGAGTTTAGGAATTGGTTTTTATCATTTAGGGATCGTGACTCTAGGTTGAGGGTATAGGGCTTAGGGTTTATGGTTTACGGCTCAAGGCTGAGGTTTTAGGGTTGAGGGTTGAGGGTTTAGTGTTTAGCATTTAGGGTTTATGGACTATGGTTTAGGGATTATGGGTTTAGGGTTTAGGGTTTAGGGTTTAGGGTTTAAGGTTTAGGGATTAGGGATTTGGGTTTAGGATTTATTACTCAAATTTTAGACTCTAAGACCCAAGGCTCATCGTTGAGGTTTTAGGGTTTATGGGTTAATGTTTAGGGTTTAGGACTTATGGTTTAGGCTCATGGCTCAGGGTTTAGGGTTTAGGGCTCATAGTTTAGGTATTATGGGTTTAGGGTTTAGGGATTAGGGTTTATGATTTTTGGTTTAGTGTTAGTTGAATAGGTTTTAGAGTTTAGGGTTTATGGTCTAGGGCTCAGGGTTGAGGTTTTTAGGTTTAGGTTTTAGGGCTCAAGATTTAGGGTTTAGGTTTTATGGGAAAGGGTTTAGGATTTAGGGATAAGGGTTTAGGGTTTATTTATTTGGGATTAAGGTTTATGGTTTATGGTTTACAGAATAGGGTTTAGATATTAGGGTTTACGGTTTAGCATTTAGGGCTCAGGGTTTAGGGTTAATAGTTAGGGTTTATGGTTTAGTGTTTAGGATTTAGGATATATAGCTAAGACCTCATGGTTTATGGTTGAGGGATAAGAGTTTAGGGTTTTGATCTTATGGTTTAGGGCTCACGGCTTAGGGTTTAGGTTTTAGGGCTTATGGTTTAGGGTTTAAGGATTAGGGTTTAATGTTTAGGGCTCAATGTATATGATTTATGGTTTAACATTTATTGTTTAGGGTTTAAGGTTTTGACTTTAGGGTTTACGGTTTAGGTTTTATGGTTTATAGTTTAAATTTTAGGGTTTAGGGTTTAGGGTTTATAGTTTACTGTTTAGGTTTTAGTGCTTAGGTTTAGGATTTTAGGTTTAGGGATAATGGATTAGGGTTTAGGTTTTAGGGATTATGGTTTAACGTTTATGGATTAGGGTTTTAGGTTTATTGTTTATAGTTTTTGATTTGGGGTTTAGGGTTTATGGTTAAGGGTTAAGGGTTTGAGGTTCATTATTTTAGGGTTTAGTGATCTAGGATGAGGGTTTATGGTTTAGGGTTTAGGTTTTAGGTTTTAGGGTTTAGGGTGCATGGTTTAGGGTTTAATTTTTATTGTTTAGGGTTTAGATTTAGGTCTTAAGGTTTAGGGTTTAGGGTTCATATTCTAGGGCTTAGGGTTTACAATTTACTATTTGAGTTTTATGGATAGGGGTTTACGGTTTAGGGTTTAGGTTTTGGGGCTAGGTTTTAAGGGTTTAAAGTTTAGGGTTTAGGGTTTAGGGTTAGGTTTTAAGGGTTTAAGGTTTAGGGTTTAGAGTTTAGGCTTTATGGGTAAGGGTTAAGAGTTTAGTGTTTAGGGTTTAGGGTTTAATTTTTAGGGTTTAGAGTTTAAGGTTTAGGGTTTATGGGTAAGGTTTTTAGGGTTTAGGGTTTAAGGTTTAGGGTTTAAGGATTAGGTTTTAGTGTCTAGTTCATAGGGTTCAGTCTTTAGGTTTTAGGGTTTAGGGTTTAGGGTTCAAGGTTTATGGCTTAAGGGGTTGAGGGTTTAAGATTTAAGGTTTAGCGTTTAGTGCTAAGGGTTTAGGGTTCATATTTTAGGGCTAAAAGTTTAGGGTTTAGGGTTTATGGGGTATATTATTTAGGGTTTAGGGTTTAGGGTTTAGGTTTTAGGGATTATGATTTAGGGTTCAAGATTTAGGATTTAGTGTTTAGTTTTTAGGTTTTAATTTTTATGGTTTAGGGATCATGGTATAGGGTTTATGGTTTATGGTTTGGGATTTAGGGTTTGGGATTTATTATTCAGGGTTTAGTGTTAAGGGGTTAGGGTTTAGGGTTTAGGGTTTAGCATTTAGGGTTTATAGTTTACTATTTAAGGGGTTTATGATTTAGGGTTTATCATTTAGGGGTTATGATTTACGGTTTAGGGGGTTTACAATTCATGGTTCAGGATTTATGGTTTAGGGTCCAGGGTTTAGGGATTAGGGTCTAGGGTATATGTTTTATGATTTAAGGTTTATGGTTTGGGTTTTAGGATTTAGGATTTAGGGCTAGCGGTTTAGTGTTTAGGGTTTAGGGATAAGGGTTTAGGGGTTAGGATTTAGGTTTTAGGGCTTAGGGTATAGGGTTTAGGGTTTATTGTTTAAGGTTTAGGGTTTATGGTTTAGTGATAAGGGTTTTTCATTTAGGGTTCTTGGGGTTTATTATTTAATGTTTTGGGTTTGGGGTTTAGGGTTTAGGGTTAATTGTTTAGCATTAAGCATATAGGGCTCATAGTTTAGGGTTTAGGATTTAAAGTTTAGGGCTAATGGTTTAGGGATTAGGGGGGTTTAGGGTTTAGGGTTTAGATTTTAGGTTTGAGGGTTTAGGGCTATGGGTTTAGGGTTTAGAGTTTAGGATTTATAATTTAGGTCTTAGGGTTTACGTTTTACTATTTGTGTTTTATGGCTAAGGGATTAGGGTTTAGGGTTTTACACTAGGTTTTTAGGGTTTAGGGTTTAGTGTTTAGGGTTTAGGGCTAAGGGTTTAGGGGGTTAATGGTTGAATCTTTAGGGTTTAGGGTTTGGGATTTAGAGTTTATGGTTTAGGGGTTAAGGTTAAGGGTTTATGGCTCAGTGTTTTAGGTTTAGCATTTAGGGTTTACGGTTTACGGTTTAGGGGCTTTATGATTTAGGGTTTAGGATTTATAGATTATGGTTTATGGTTTAATGGGATTATGATTTAAGGTTTAGGGTTTAGGATGTATGGTTTAGGGTTTATTGATTAGGGTTTAGGGCTAAAGGTTTAGGGTTTAGTGTCTAGGGTTTAGGACCAAGGGTCTAGTTTATATGGTTTAGGATTTAAGGTTTAGGTTTTAGGATTTAGGATTTAGGGCTAGAGGTTCAGCATTTAGGGTTTAGGGCTGAGGATTTAGGGTTTAGAATTTAGGTTTTAGGGCTCATGGTGTAGCGTTTAGGGTTTAATGTTTAAGGTTTAGGGTTAAAGGTTTGCGGTTTAGGGAATTTAGGTTTTAGGTTTAAGTATTTAGCATTTATCATTTAGGGCTTTGAGTTTAGGGTTTAGGGTTTAAATTTTAGGGCTAAGATTTTAGGGATTAAGGGGTTTACAGTTTATGGTTTAGGATTTAAAGTTTAGGTTTGAGGGTTTAGGGCTATGGGATTAGGGATTAGGGTTTAGGGTTTAGGATTTAGGGCTTAGGATTTATGGTTTATAATTTGGGTTTTATGGCTAGGGGTTTAGGGTTTAGGGTTTAGGGTTTTGGGATAGTTGTTTAGGGTTTAGGGTTTATGGCTTGAGGTTTAGGGTTTATAGTTTAGGGCTCTGGGTTAAGGGTTAAGAGTTTAGTATTAAGGGTTTTGGGTTTAGGTGTTAGGGTTTAGAGTTTAAGGTTTATGGTTTGAGGTTTAGGATTTAGGGTTTATGGTTTAGGGCTCAAGGTTTATGTTTTATGGTTTAGGGTTTAGGTTTTAGATTTTATGGATAAGGGTTTAGGTTTTATGGTTTAGGGGGTTTAACGTTTATGGTTTAGAGATTATGGTTTAGGGTATTAGGTTTAGTGTTTAGTGTTTAGGGTTTAGGGTTTAGAATTTAGGTATCAAGGTCTACAGTTTAGAGTTTATGGTTGGATGGTAGGTGGTTTACAATTTTTTGTTTAGGGTTTAGTATTTAGGTTTTACAGTTTATGGTTTAGGGTTTAATATTTTTGGGCTTAGGATTTAGGGTTTAGTTTTTAGGTTTTAGGTTTTAACGGTTAGGGATCATGGTATAGGATTTACGATTTAGGGTTTATAGTTCAGGATTTAGGGTTCAAGGTTTAGAGTTTAAAGATAAGGGTTTAGGGTTTAGTGTTTATGGTTTAGGACTAAGGGTTTAGGGGGTTTATGGTTTAGTCTTTAGGTTTTTAGGGTTTATAGTGTATTTTTAGGGTTAAGGGGTTAGGGTTTAGGGTTTAGGGCTTAAGATTTAGGGTTTAGCATTTAGGGATTACTTTTTACGGTTTAGGAAATTTACAATTTAGGGTTTAGGGTTTGGGATTTATTATTTAGGGTTTAGGGTTTAGTGTTAAGGGTTAAGGGCTCAGGGTTTAGGGTTTAGCATTTAGGGTTTTTGGTTTACTATTTAGGGGGTTTACGATTTAGGGTTTAGCATTTAGGGATTACGGTTTACGGTTTAGGGGGTTTAAAATTTATGGTTTAGGGTTTAGGGATCAAGGTTTAGGGTTTAGGGTGTAGGGTTTAAACATGAGGTTATAGGGTATACGATTTAGGATTTAAGGTTTATGGTTTAGTGTTTTGGACTTAGGATTTAGTGCTATTGGTTCAGTTTTTAGGGTTTAAAGCTGAGGGTTTAGGGTTTAGGATTTAGGTTTTATGGCTTAGGGTGTAGGGTTTAGGGTTTATTGTTTACGGATTAGGGTTTAGAGTTTAGGGCTAAAGGTTTGGAATTTAGGGTTCTTGGGGTTTACTGTTTAATGTTTTGGGTTTTGGGTTTAGGGTTTGAGTTAAGTGTTTAACATTTAGTATTTAGGGCTCATGGTTTAGGGTTTAGGGTTTAAATTTTAGGGCTAAGGTTTTAGGGATTAGGGGTTTTACGGTTTATGGTTTAGGGTTTAGAGTTTATGTTTGAGAGTCTAGGGCTATAGGTTTAGGGTTTAGGATTTAGGATTTATGGCTTAGGGTTTATGGTTTAGTGTTTTTTTTTTATGGCTAGGGTTTTAGGTTTTAGAGTTTAGGGTTATATTCTAGGTGTTTAGGGTTTGGGGTTTAGGGATAATGGTTTAGGGGATTTATGGTTTAGTATTTAAGGTTTAGGGTCTGGAATTTAGAGTTTAGGGTTTAGTCTTTAGGGTATAGCGGTTAAGATTTAGGGTCTAGGGCTCAGGGTTTTGGATTTAGCATTTAGGGTTTACGGTTTACTTTTTAGGGGTTTATGATTTAGGCTTTAACATTTAGAGATTATGGTTTATGGTTTAAGGGGCTTACGATTTAAGGTTTAGGGTTTAGGATTTGTGGTTTAGGGTTTATGGTTTAGGATATAAGGATTATGGTTTAGGGTTTAGGGTTTATGGTTTAAGGATAGGGTTTAGTATCTAGTTTATAGGGTTCAGTCTTAAGGTTTTAGGGTTTAGGGTTGAGGGTTTAAAGTTTATGGTTTAGGGTTTAGGGTTAAAATTTTATAGTTTAAGATTTAGGGTTTAAGTTTTAGTGCTAAGGGTTTAGGGTTTAAATTTTATGGATAAGGGTTTATGGTTTATGGGGTTTATTAATTAGGGTTTAGGGTTTAGGGTTTAGGTTTTAAGGATTATGATTTAGGGTATAGTGTTTTGGTTTTAGGAATCAAGATATAGGATTTATGGTTTATGGTTTATGGTTTGGGATTTATTATTTAGGGTTTAGTGTTTAGGGGTTAGGTTTTAGGGTTTAGGGCTCAAGGTTTAGGGTTTAGCATTAAGGGTTTACGGTTTATTATTTTAGGGGTTTATGATTTAGGGTTTATGATTTAGGTATTACGGTTTACGGTTTAAGGGGTTTAGGATTTATGGTTTAGGATTTATGGTTTAGGGTTTAGGGTTTATTGTTTAGGGTTTGGGGCTCAAGGTTTAGGGTTTAAGGTCTAGGTTTTAGGGATGAGGGCCTAGGGTATACGGTTTAGGATTTAAGGTTTATGGGTTTAGGGTTTAGGATTTAGGATTTAGAGCTAGCGGTTTAGCATTTAGGGTTTAGGGCCAATGGTTTAGGGTTTAGGATGTAGGTTTGAGGGCTGAGGGTGTAGGGTTTAGGGTTTATTGTTTAAGGTTTAGGGCTTATGGTTTAGGAATAAGGGTTTGGCATTTAGGGTTCTTGAGGTTTACTATTTAATGTTTTAGGTTTAGGGTTTAGGTTTTAGGGTTAGGTTTTTATCATTAAGTGATAGGGCTCATGGTTTAGGGTTTAGGATTTAAATGTTAGGGCTAAGGGTTTAGGGATTAGGGGTTTAAGGTTTAGGGTTTAGGGTTTAGAGTTTAGGTTTGAGGTTTTATGGCTATGTGTTTAGGGTTTGGAGTTTAGACTTTAGGATTTAGGGATTAGGGTTTACGGTTTACTATTTTTGTTTTATGGCTAGGGGTTTAGGGTTTACGGTTTTATGATAGGTGTTTAGGATTTAGGGTTTTCATGTTTAGGTGTTATGGCTATGGTTTTAGGGTTTGAGATTTAGAGTTTATGGTTTAGGGATTTAGGGGTTATGGTTTAGGTTTTAGGGCTCAGGGTTTTGGGTTTATCATTTAGGGTTTACGGTTTACTATTTAGGGGGTTTATGATCTAGGCTTTAACATTTGAGATTATTGTTTATGTTTTAAGGGTCTTACAATTTAAGGTCTAGGGTTTAGGATTTATGGTTTAGGGTTTAGGATTTGTGGTTTAGGGTTTAGGGTTTATTGATTATGGTTTAGGGATAAAGGTTTAGGTTTTAGGGTCTAGGGTTTAGGGCTAAGGTTCTAGGGTATAAGGTGTAGGATTTAAGGTTTAGGGTTTAGGGTTTAGGATTTAGGGCTAGAGATTCACTATTTAGGGTTTATGGATGAGGGTTTAGGGTTTAGGATTTAGGTTTTAGGACTTAGGGTGTAGGGTTTAGGGTTTAATGTTTAAGGTTTAGATGTTAGGGTTTAGGGTTAAGGGTTTTGGGTTCAGGGTTTAGGGGGTTGACCATTTAATTTTTTGCATTCTGGGTTCAGGGTTTAGGTTTAAGTTTTTATCATTTAGTGTTTAGGGTTTAGTGTTTAAATTTTAGGGCTAAAGTTTTAGGGATTAGGAGGTTTATGGTTTAGGGTTTAGGGTTTACAGTTTAGGTTTTAGGGTTTAGTGATATGGGCTTAGGGTTTAGGGTTAATGGTTTAGATTTTAGGATTTAGGGTTTAGGGTTTACATTTTACAAGTTAGGTTTTATGACTAGGGGTTTAGGGTTTATGGTTTTGGGTTTTGGGATAGGTTTTTAGGGTTTAGGGCTCAGGGTTTGGGGTTCAAAGTTTGGGGCTAAGAGTTAAGGGTTAAGTGTTTAGTGCTAATGTTTTAGGGTTTAGATGTTAGGGTTTAGAGTTTAAGGTTTACGTTTTAGGGTTTATGGTTTAAGTTTGAGGGTTTATGATTTATGTTTTAGGGTTTATGGTTTAGATTTTATGAATAAGGATTTAGGTTTTATGATTTAGGGGGTTTAACATTTAGGGTTTAGAGATCATGGTTTAGAGTATTAAGTTTAGTGTTTAGGGTTTAGGGTTTAAGGTTTAGAGTTTAGGTATCGGGGTCTGCAGTTTAGAGTTTTATGGTTTAGATGGTAGGTGGTTTACAATTTTATCTTTAGGGTTTAGTGTTTAGGTTTTAGGTTGTATGGTATAGGGTTCAAGATTTTAGGGCTTAGGCTTTAGTTTTTAGTATTTTGTTAGGAATTACTAATATCTAATGCGGAATAAATCCTCAGAATCACATTAATAAAAAGTATGAATAGAATTACAAAAATGAAATATGCACAACATGAAGACAATATTTAACGTGGTTCACCCAATTTGGGCTACATCCACCAAGAACACTTGCTCAGATTTTATTACAAGCCAAAAGTCTTCATAGTTATAATAATAAGATCTTGTTTGGAGCTGCACCCAACAAACCCTCCCGAATTTACACTTGAATTCACACACACTATTCACCTTCAAAAAACAAACTCCTATAAATCCTATTGTATGTCCATCTATTTATAAGTACATCAATAGGTAGCCAAAAAGGTAGTTTTACAAAACAATGGGTACCAAAAAACCATGGGCCAAAAAGCAGCCCATAACGGTTACCCATCACCCATGGGTTAATAAACCACCCATGAAAATTTGCTTTAAGAGCTTCACCCCTGATCCCCCATTGGGGTGGCTTCACCCCCCTAAACCCACTTGACCTGCTCAATAGCGAGCGGGACTGCAGTAAAAATATCTGAGTGTAACACATGGAAGGTGTACTAAACTCTAACATGAAAACAAGCTCGACTGATTTCCACTGAGAAAGCTTCTTAATCCTTCACTTTTATCTGCGAAGGTTAACCAAAGTTGAACATAGATTTATTTTATCCCTTATGACCACCTTGGTCATCATGTCTGCAAGATTCTAACTGGTATGAATCTTCTCCAACATCAACTTATCTTCCTCCAAAGTTATCCTGATGAAGTGATATCTCAACTATATATGCTTCGTCTTGGAGTGGAAAGCAGAGTTCTTAGCTAGGTGTATAGCACTCTGACTATCACTATGTAGCTTACATTCCTTGTATTTATGCCCTAACTCCTCAATGAATTTATGTAACCAAATCATCTCTTTGCTTACCTCTATGGCAGAAACATACTCAACCTTTGTGGTTGAAAAAGCCACCAGCTTCTGTAGTCGTGAAATCCAGCTCACTGCTGTCCCACCTATAGTGTAAATATAACCTGTCATGCTCCTCCTACTATCAACATCTCTAGCCATGTTTGAATCTACATAACCACGTAAAGTGGTGTCTGATCCACTCTAGCACAAAATTATTCCCATGGTCCCTCTCAAATACTGAAGGATCCAATTTACTGCTTGTCAATGCTCTTTACCTGGATCACTCATAAATCTATTCACAGCTCCCACTACATGTTCAATATCAGGCCCAGTGCACACCAGAGCAT
Source organism: Taxus chinensis (assembly GCA_019776745.2). Lineage (NCBI taxonomy): Eukaryota > Viridiplantae > Streptophyta > Pinopsida > Cupressales > Taxaceae > Taxus > Taxus chinensis. The sequence continues at coordinate 383,383,948 of CM034154.1, forward strand.
ACATCAAACTACCAATTCCTAATGAGTAGGGTACCTTGGACATCTGGTTTCTTTCCTGCTCTGTCTTGGGACACTGCTCTTTTGATAACTTAAAATGGCCTGCCAAAGGAGTCCCAACCAATTTAGCATCTTGCATGTTAAATCTATCCAATACCTTCTTAATGTACTCTTCCTGAGATAAATTCAGCAATATGTTTTAGGGTTTAGGGTTTAGATTTTATGGATAAGGATTTAGGTTTTATGATTTAGGGGGTTTAACATTTAGGGTTTAGAGATCACAGTTTAGAGTATTAAGTTTAGTGTTTAGGGTTTAGGGTTTAAGGTTTAGAGTTTAGGTATCGGGGTCTACAGTTTAGAGTTAATGGTTTAGATGGTAGGTGGTTTAAAATTTTATCTTTAGGGTTTAGTGTTTAGGTTTTAGGTTATATGGTATAGGATTCAAGATTTTAGGGCTTAGGCTTTAGGTTTTAGTGTTTTGTTAGGAATTAATAATATCTAATGCGGAATAATTCCTTAGAATCTCAATAATAAGAAGTATGAATAGAATTACAATAATGAAATATGCACAACATGAAGACAATATTTAATGTGGTTCACCCAATTTGGGCTACATCCACCAAGAACACTTGCTTAGATTTTATTACAAGCCAACAGTCTTCATAGTTATAATAATAAGATCTTGTTTGGAGCTGCACTCAACAAACCCTCCTGAATTCACACTTGAATTCACACACACTATTCACCTTCACAAAACACACTTCTATGAATCCTATTGTATGTCCATCTATTTATAAGTACATCAATAGGTAGCTGAAGAGGTAGTTTTAAAAAACAATGGGTACCAAAAAACCATAGGCCAAAAAACATCCCATAACGGTTACCCATTACCCATGGGTTAATAAACCACCCATGAAAATTTGCTTCGAGGGCTTCACCCCCGATCCCCCATTGGGGTGGCTTCATCCCCCCAAACCCCCTTGACCCACTCAATGGTGAGCAGGACTACAGTAAAAATATCTGAGTGTAACACATGGAAGGTGTACTAAACTCTAACATGAAAATAGGCTCCACAAACATAACAATCTCCCACTTGGAGATTGATTTCCACTGAGAAATATTCTTAACCCTTCACTATCATTGGCAAAGGCTAACCAAAGTTGAACATAGATTTAGTTTATCCCTTGTGACCACCTTGGTCATCATGTCTGCAAGATTATGACCGGTATGAATCTTCTCCAACTTCAACTTATCTTCCTCTAAAGTTGTCCTGATGAAGTGATATCTCAACTATATATGCTTCATCTTGGAGTGGAAAGTAGAGTTCTTACCTAGGTGTATAGCACTCTGACTATCACTATGTAGCTTACATTCCTCCTATTTATGCCCTAACTCCTCAAGGAATTTTTTTAACCAAATCATCTCTTTACTTGCCTCTACGGTAGAAACATACTTAGCCTTTGTGGTTGACAAAGCCACCAGCTTCTGTAGTCATGAAATCCAGCTCACTATTGTCCCACCTATAGTGTAAATATAACCTATCATGCTCCTCCTGCTGTCAACATCTCTAGCCATGTTTGAATCTACATAACCACGTAAAGTGGTGTTTGATCCACTGTAGCACAAAACTATCCCCATGGTCCCTCTCAAATACCGAAGGATCCACTTTACTGCTTGTCAATGCTCTTTACCTGGATCACTCATAAATCTACTCATAGCTCCCACTACATGGGCAATATCAGGCCTAGTGCACACCATAGCATACATCAAACTACCAACCACTGATGAGTAAGGTACCTTGGACATCTGGTTTCTTTCCTACTCTGTCTTGGGACACTACTCCTTTGATAACTTAAAATGGCCTGCCAAAGGAGTCCCAACCAATTTAGCATCTTGCATGTTAAACCTATCCAATACCTTCTTAATGTACTCTTCCTGAGATAAAGTCATCTTTCGTTCCTTCCTATCCCGAGTTATCCTCATACCAAGGATTTGTCTAGCTACCCCCAAATCCTTCATATCAAAGGATTCACTTAGTTGTTTCTTGAGTACTTTTATTTCCTACATGTTTTTACCTATAACCAACATGTCATCAACATACAAACATAGGATAATATAACTTCCATCCTCAAATTTCTTTGTATACACGTAATGGTCAGAATGACATCTAATATAACCTTACTCCATCATGAAGCTATCAAACTTCTTATACCATTGATGTGGAGCTTGTTTTAGGCCATACAAGCTCTTCTTCAGTTTGCACACCATCTCCTCTTTACCTTTGACTTCATATCCTTCTAGTTGTTGCATATATAGCTCCTCCTCCAAATCACCATGGAGAAATGTAGTCTTTACATCTAACTGTTCTAAGTGCAAGTCTTCTGCTTGCCACTATTCCAAGAATAGTTCTGATAGAAGTCATTTTTACTACAGGAGAAAAAATCTCATCAAAATCTATACCTTGTTTCTATGCAAACCCCTTGACCACTAACTGGGCCTTATATCTTTTATTTCCTCCTTCATCTTTAACTTTGTACACCCACTTGTTCTACAATGCTCTTTTTCCTTCTGGTAGCTTCACCAAATCCCAAGTCTGGTTCTCCATGAGAGACTTATGCTCCTCATCCATGGCTTGCTCCCACTTCTTACTAGCATCTACCTGCATTGCTTCATCAAAGCTCTTTGGCTCTCCACTATCAGTGAGTAATAAATAATAAAGAGAAGGAGAAAAATGTTTAGGTTATTTTCTTACCCTAGAAGACCTCCTCACTGTAGGAGTTTGGGGTTCCTATTGAGTAGGTTCCTGAACTGATTCATGGGTCACTTTCCCATCCAGAAGATCCTCTACCACTGCATATTCTTTCTTGGATTCTTCCCTGTTTTCTTGTAACTGTTGCTTATACATGACTTTCTCATTAAAGACCACATCCCTAGACTGAATTATTTTCTTGTCCTTAATACTCAAACATTTAAATCCAAACTCATCACCACCATAACCAATAAGAGCACATTTTTATGATTTAGCCTCTAGCTTAGTCTTATCATCCTTGTCAATATGAAAAAACACCTCAAATCAAAAGACTCTAAGAAATGAGTAATCAAATTTCTTACTAGACTAAGACTCCTCAGGTATGCCTCCATACAAGGCACTTGAGGGTCCTTTGTTTATCATGTACACAACTGTGCTCACTGTTTCTACCCAAAAATAAAGATGTAGTCTTGTATATATCCTCATGCTCTTAGCATGTTCCATTATTGTCATGTTCATCCTTTCTGACACCCCATTCTGCTACGGGGTTCCTGGAACCGTCTATTTCTTATGGATTCCATTCTTAGAACAATAATCATCAAATTCATTACTGCAATACTCCCCTTCATTATCTGATCTGAGACATTTTAACTTAAGACTTGTTCCATTCTCTACCAAGGCTTTCCTTTTAATAAAATTATCAAATACATCAGATTTGTTTCTAATACAATAAACCCAAACTTTCCTTTTTGCATCATCAATAAAAGTAACATAATAACTTGAGCCCCCAAGAGATGATACCTAATCTGGCCCCCACACATCATAATGTACCAACTCTAACTTACTCTATTTCTTCATAGGTCCAACCTTGAGAAACCTTATGCGCTTCTATTTCCTATATATGCATTTCTCAAAGAAATCCAAACCTAGTTTTGTTTATCTACGAAAATTCTTCTTTATGATGTTCATACCCTCATGGCTCATATGACCGAGCCTATAGTGCCATAATGTTGTATCTACATCTGAAGCCACAAGATTACAATCATTAGTACTATCAGTGGTTAAATACAAGGTTCCAACCTTCTTACCTCTTGCCACCACAAGAGCACCCTTGGTAACCTTCCAAGAGTCAACTGTAAATATCACAGTACAACCATCACTTCCCAATTGCCCCGCCAATATCAAATTTCTCCTTAATGTAGGCACATGTCTGACATCCTTCAATAGCCATGTATTCCCATTCTGCATCTTAACCTGAATAGAACCTTTTCCAACTATACTGCAAGGCTCATCATCACCAAGAAAAACATGCCCAAAATCCCCTTGAACATAATCAACAAAATAATGCCTATGTGGAGTAGCATGAAAAGAAGCCCCTGAATCTAAAACGTAAGATTCAGTAATATTATGCAAAGAAAGAATCAAAGCATTTTATCATACATTACCTGATGTGAAATTTGCCTCCTTGTTTTCTTCCTATTGTTTCTTCTTGTCCCAAAGCTCCCAACAGTCCTTCTTTGCATGCCCAAACTTTCCACAGTTTCAGCATACTATCTTGTTTTTAGATTTTGACCTTGCCCAATCCTTTAATTTTCCATGGTTTCCTCTATTCTTTTGTCTCCCTCTAATTTCCATAATCAAAGCATTCCCTAAAGTAGAAGATTCACCAGATATTTTTCTTCACATTTCCTCACTTAGAATCACCCCTACAACATCCTCAAACTTCAAATTTCAATTAGCAGTAACCAAGTTGCTTACCACCATTACCAAGCTATTCCAACTCTTAGGTAAAGAGCACAGAACTAATAAAGCCCTAACTTCTTCATAAAATTCTATTGTAACCAAAGCTAGCATATTTACAACCGTATTAAAATCATTTAGATGATCTTCTACTGAACCATTCTCAGACATCTTCATATTAAACAACTTTTTCATTAAAAATATCTTATTAGAGGCAGAGGGTTTTTCATACAACTTCCCTAATACATCCATTAGTTCTTTTGTAGTCTTTTCCTTTGAAACATTAAATAATACCGAAGATGCAAGACACAGCTAGATCATTCCAAGTGCTTTTTGATCCAACAAATCCCATTCCACATATATCATACTCAAGGGTTTGTTCACCTTCTCAGACAGCGGAGTATAAAGATCCTTCTGATAAAGGTAATCTTCCATCTGCATCTTCCAAAGACTGAAATTCTACCCGTTGAATTTATCAACCCTAGATCTTCTGTCATTTGCCATAGCTCCCACTCAATCTAAAAATTTTCCCTACGATTCAACACTTCAACAAACCAAACTAGGCTCTGATACCAATTGTTATGAATTAATAATATCTAATGTGGAATAATTCCTCAAAATCGCAATAGTAAAAAGTATGAATAAAATTACAGAAATGAAATATGCACAACACGAAGACAATATTTAACGTGGTTCACCCAATGTGGGCTACATCCACCAAGAACACTTGCTTAGATTTTATTACAAGCCAACAGTCTTCACAATTTTAATAATCAGATCTTGTTTAGAGATGCACTCAACAAACCCTCTCGAATTCACACTTGAATTCACACACACTACTCACCTGTCTCTCTATCAAAAACACTCCTATAAATCCTATTGTATGTCCATCTATTTATAAGTACATCAATAGGTAGCCGAAGAGGTGGTTTTACAAAACAATGGGTACCGAAAAACCATGGGCCCAAAAAATAGCCCATAATGGTTACCCATTACCCATGGGTTAATAAACCACCGATGAAAATTTGCTTTGGGGTCTTTAACCCCGAACCCCCTTGACCCACTCACCAGTGAGCGGGACCACCATAAAAATTTCTGACTGTAACACATGGAAGGTGTACCAAACTCTAACATGAAAATAGTCTCCCCAAACATAACATGTTTAGGATTTATGTTTCAACGGTTAGGGATTAAGGTATAGGATTTACGGTTTAGGGTTTACGGTTCAAGATTTAGGGTTAAGGGTTTAGGGTTTAATATTTATGGTTTAGGGCTAAGGGTATAGGGGGTTTATAATTTAGTCTTTAGGGTTTATGGTTTGGGATTTAGGGTTTATGATTTAGTGTTTAGGGTTTAGGGATTAGGGTTTAGGGTTTAGGGCTCAGGATTCAGGGTTTAGCATTTAGGTTTTATGGTTTAGTGTTTAGGGGGTTTATGATTTAGGGTTTAGCATTTAGGGATTACAGTTTAGGGTTTAGGGTTTAGGGAATGGGATTTTTTATTTAGGGTTTAGTGTTTAATAGTTAGGGTTTAGGGTTTAGAATTTAGGGTTTACAGTTTACTATTTCAGTGGTTTACAATTTAGGGTTTAGCATTTAGGGATTACGGTTTATGGTTTAGGGGGTTTAGAATTTATTTTTTAGGGTTTAGTGCTCATAGTTTAGGGATTAGGTTCTAGCATTTAGGGATGAGGGTCTAGGGTATATGGTTTAGGATTTAAGTTTTATGGTTTAGGGTTTTGGATTTGGGATTTAGGGCTAGTGGTTCATCATTTAGGGTCTAGAGCTGAGGGTTCGGAATTTAGGGTTCCCGAGGTTTACTGTTTAATGTTTTGGGTTTAAGATTTAGGGTTTAAATTTAATTGTTTATCATTTATCATTTAGGGCTTATGATTTAGCATTTAGTGTTTAAATTTTAGGGCCAAGGGTTTAGGGATTAGGGGGTTTACGTTTTATGGTTTAGGTTTTAGCGTTTAGGTTTAGGGTTTAGGGCTATGGGTTTAGGGTTTAGTGTTTAGGGGTTAGGGGTTAGGGTTTGGGGATCAGGGTTTAGGGTTTAGTATTTAGGATTTATAGTTTACTATTTATGGGGTTGATGATTTAGGGTTTAACATTTAGGGATTACAATTTATGGTTTAGGGGGTTTAGGGTTTATGGTTTAGGATTTATGGTTTAGTGTTTAGGTTTTATTATTTAGGGTTTAGGGTTTAAGGTTTAGGGTTTAGGGTCTAGGGTTTAGGGATGAGGGTATAGGGTATACAGTTTAGGATTTAAGGTTTAGGGTTTAGGGTTTAGGATTTAGGATTTAGGGCTAGCGGTTCAGAGTTTAGGGTTTAGGGATGAGGGTTTAAGGTTTAGAATTTAGGTTTTAGGGGTCATGGTGTAGGGTTCAGGGTTCATTGTTTAAGGTTTAGTTTTTAGGGTTTAGGGATAAGGGTTTGGCATTTAGGGTTGTAAAGGTGTATTATTTAATGTTATTTGTTTTTTGTTTATGGTTTAGGGTTTATTATTTAGGGTTTAGGGTTTGGGGTTCATGGTTTAGGGTTTAGGGTTTAAATTTTAGGGCTAAGGGTTTAGGGATTAGGGGGTTTACTGTTTATGGTTTAGGGTTTAGAGTTTAGGTTTGAGTGTTTAGGGCTATGGGTTTAGGGATTAGGGTTTAAATTTTAGTATTTTTGTTTTATGGCTAAGGGTTTAGGGTTTAGGGTTTTATGCTAAGGTTTAGGGTTTAAGATTTAGGGTTTGGGTTTAGGGCTAAGGGTTTAGGGGATTTATGGTTGAGTCTTTAGGCTTTAGGGTTTGGGATTTAGATTTTAGGGTTTAGTATTTAGAGTTTATGGATTAGGGTTTAGGGTTTAGGGCTCAAGGTTTTGGGTTTAGGTTTTAGGGGTTTATGGTTTAGGGTTTAGGGTTTATGGTTTAGGGTTTAACATTTAGGGTTTAGGGTTTATGGTAGGGCTTACCTTTAAGGTTTAGGGTTTAGGGTTTATGGTTTAGGGTTTAGGATTTAGGGTTTATGGTTTAGGGTTTAAGGTTTAGGGTTTAGGGTTTATGGTTTAGGGTTTATGGTTTAGGTTATATGATTTAGGATTTAAGGTTTAGCTTTTAGGGTTTAGGATTTAAGATTTAGGGTGAGAGGTTCAGTATTTAGGGTTTAGGGCTAAGGGTTTATGGTTTAGGATTTAGTTTTTATGGATTAGAGTCTAGGGTTTAAGGTTGAATGTTTAAGGTTTAGGGTTTAGTCTTTATGATTAAGGGTTAAGGGTTTACAGTTTAGGGTTAAGGGGGTTTATCGTTTAATGTTTTGGGTTTTAGGTTTAGGGTTTAGGGTTAAGTGTTTAGGGTTTAGGGTTTAGGGATCTAGGGTTTATGGTTTAGGTTGAATTTTAGGGTTTAGGGTTTAGGGTTTAGGGTTTTATGGTTAGGGTTTAGGGTTTAAATTTTTAGTTTGAGGGTTTAGAGCTATGGGCTTAGGGTTTAGGGTTTAGGATTTAGGGCTTAGGGTTTATAGTTTAGTTATTAGGTTTTATGATTAACAATTTAGGGTTTATTGTTTAGATTTTAACTATTTAGGGTTTAGGGTTAAGGGTTTTAGGGTTAAGGGTTTAGGGTTTAGGGTTTAGGGTGTTTAGGGTTTTTAGGGTGTTTAAGGTTTAGGGTTTAGGGTTTAGGGTTTAGGGTTTAGGGTTTAGGATTTGTTTAGGGTTTATGGTTTATGGGTTTAAGGTTTAGGGTTTAGAGATTTATGGTTTAGGGTTAGGGTTTAGGGTTTAGGGTTTAGGGTTTAGGGAATTTAGGTATTAGGGTTTCTCAGGGTTTTAGGTTTAGGGTTTAGGGTTTAGGGTTTAGGTGGTTTTTAAATTTTAGGGTTTAGGGTTTAGGGTTTAGGGTTTAGGGTTTAGGGTTTAGGGTTTAGGGCTTTTAGGGTTTAGGTGTTTAGGGTTTAGTGTTTAGGGTTTAGGTTTTAGGGTTTTATTATGGTATAGGATTTATGGTTTTAGGGTTTAGGATTTAGGGTTCAGTTTAGTTTTAGGGTTTAAAGATAGGTTTTAGGGTTTAGTGTTTAGGGTTTAGGTTTAGGGTTTAGGGTTTAGGGCTTAGGGTTTAGGGTATAGCATTTAGGGTTTAGGGTTAGTGTTTAGGGGGTTTAGGGTTTAGGGTTTAGGTTTAAGGATTACTATTTAGGGTTTAGGGTTTATGATTTAGGGTTTGGGATTTATTATTTAGGGTTTAGGGTTAGGGTTTAGGGTTTAGGGCTTAGGGATAAGGGTTTAGGTTTTAGTATTTAGGGTTTACGATTTACTATTTAGGGGGTTTATGGTTTAGGGTTTAGCATTTAGGGTTTATGATTTAGGGTTTAGGGTTTAAAATTTATGGTTTATGGTTTAGGGTTTAGGGTTTAAGGGTTTAGGGTTTAGGGTTTAGGGTTTAGGATTTAAGGTTTAGGGTTTAGGGTTTAAGGTTTAGGGTTTAGGATTTAGGATTTAGGGCTAGCAATTCAACATTTAGGGTTTAGGGCTTAAGGTTTAAGGTTTAGAATTTAGGGTTTAGGGTTTAGGGTTTAGGGTTTAGGGTTTATTATTTAAGGTTTAGGGTTTAGGGTTTATTTAGGGTTTAGGAATTTAGGGTTTCAGGTTTAGGGTTTAGGGTTTAGGGTTTTTGGTTTAGGTTTATGGTTTAGTGTTTTTTTAGCATAGTTTAGGGTTTAGGGTTCATGGTTTAGTGTTTAGGGTTTAGGGTTTAGGGCTTTGAGGGTTTTGGGGTTTGGGGTTTACATTTAGGGTTTAGGGTTTAGGGTTTAGGTTTAGGAGGGTTTAGGGAGTTTGGGTTTAGCATTTAGGGTTTAGGATTTAGTATTTAGGGATTAGGGTTTACCATTTATTGTTTGTGTTTTATTGCTAGGGGTTTAGCAATTATGGTTTAGGTTTTAGGGTTTTTAGCTAGGTGTTTAGGGTTTAGGGTTTAGTGTTTAGTGTTTACGGTTTAGGGTTTAGGATTTAGAGTTTTGGGTTTAGGTTTTATGGTTTAGGGGTTTGGGTTTAGGGTTTTGGGCTCAAGGTTTTGGGTTTAGAATTTAGGTTTAAGGTTTAGGTTTTAGGGGGTTTATGGTTTAGGGTTTAGTGTTTAGGATTATGGTTTATGGTCTAAGGGGCTTACGATTGAAGGTTTAGGGTTTAGGATTTAGGGTTTAGTGTTTAGGGTTTAGGGTTTAGGGTTTAGGATTTAAGGTTTAGGGTTTTGGGTCTAGGGTTTTGGGGTAAGGGTTTGATAGGGTATACGGTTTAAGATTTAAGGTTTAAGGTTTAGGATTTAGGGCTATAGGTTTGGAATTTAGGGTTTAGGGTTTAGGGTTTAGGTTTTAGGGTTTAGGGTTTGGGGTTTATGGTTTAGGGTTTAGGGTTTAGGGTTTAGGGTTTAGGCTTTAAGGTTTAGGGTTTAGGGGGTTTACCGTTTAGGTTTTGGGTTTTAGGGTTTAGGGTTTAGGTCAAGTTTTGGTTTAGGGTTACGGCTCCGAGTTTAGGATTTAGGGGTTAAATTTTAGGGATAAGGTTTTTGGTATTAGGGGGTTTACAGCTTATGGGTTAGGGTTTAAATTTTAGGTTTTAGGGTTTAGGGATATGGCCTTAGGTTTTAGTGTTTAGGATTTAGGGCTTAGGGTTTAGGTTTAGGGTTTTGGTTTTTATGGTTTAGGGTTTAGGGTTTAGGGTTTGGGTTTTGTTTAGGGTTTGGGGTTTAGGGATAGGTGTTTAGGTTTAGGGTTTATGGGTTTACGGTTCAAGGTTTAGGTTTTAGGTTTTAGAGTTTAGGGCTCAGGGTTAAGGTGTAAGAGTTTAGTGTTAAGGGTTTAGGGTTTAGGTGTTAGGGTTTGAAGTTTTAGGTTTATGGTTTATGGTATAATATTTAGGGTTTATGGTTTAGGGGTTTGGGTTTAGGGTTTAAGGTTTAGGGTTTAGGGATTAGTATTTAGGTTTAGGGTTTTGGGGTTTATTGAGGTTTTAGGATTTATGGTTTAGGGTTTAGGGATTTGGTTTAGTGTTTAGGGTTTAGGGGTTTTAGGTTTAGGGGTTAGGGTTTAGGGTTTATGGTTTAATGGTTTAGGGTTTATTTTTTAGGGTTTAAGGTTTAGTGTTTAGGTTTTAGGGTTTAGGATCTAGGGTTCAAGATTTTAGGGCTTAGGATTTAGGGTTTAGTATTTAGGGTTTAGGTTTTAGTGGTTAGAGATCAGGGTATAGGACTTGCGGTTTAGGGTTTATGGGTCATCATTTAGGGTTTAGGGTTTAGTGTTCAAAGATAAGGATTTAGGTTTTATTTTTTAGGGTTTAGGGATAAGGTTTTAGGGGATTTAGGGTTTATTCTTTAGGTTTTCGGTTTAGGATTTAGGATTTATGGTTTAGGGTTTTGTGTTTAGGGTTTAGGGTTTAGGGTTTAGGGTTTAGGGTTTAGGGTTTAGGGATTAGCATTTAGGATTTACGGTTTAGTGTTTAGGGAGTTTATAGTTTAGGGTTTAGAATTTAGGGATTATGGTTTATGGTTTAGGTTTTAGGGTTTAGGGTTTATTGTTTAGTGTTTAGGGCTCAACATTTAGGGTTTAGGGTCTAGGGTTTAAGGCTAAAGGTATAAAGTATACGATTTAGGATTTAAGGTTTAGGATTTAGTATTTAGGGCTAGCAGTTCAACATTTAGGGTTTAGGGCTGAGAGTTTAGGGTTTAGGATTTAGGTTTTTGGTCTCAGGGTGTAGGGTTTAGGGTTTATTGTTTACTTTCTAGGGTTTATGGTTTAGGGTTAAGGGTTTGGGGTTTAGGGTTTAGGGGGTTTACCATTTAATGTTTTTGGTTCTAGTTTTAGGTTTTAGGGTTAAGTGTTTAGGGTTT
>CM034154.1:383400305-383425305 GCA_019776745.2 Taxus chinensis
AGGGTTTAGGGTTTAGGTATTAGGGTTTAGGGTTTAGGGTTGAGGGTTTAGGGTTTAGGGTTTAGGGTTTAGGGTTTAGGATTTATGGTTTAGGGTTTAGGATTTTTTAGGGTTTAAATTTTTTAGGGTTTAGGGTTTAGGGTTTAGGGTTTAGGGTTTAGGGTTTAGGGTTTAGTGTTTAGGTTTACGGTTTAGGTCTCAGGGTTTAGGATTTAGGGTTTAGGGTTTAGGGTTTAGGTTTAAGATTTAAGGTTTAGGGTTTAGGGATTAAGGTAGTGTTTAGGGTTTAGGGTTAAGGGTTTAGGGTTTAGGGTTTAGGGTTTAGGCTTAGGGTTTAGGGTTTAGGTTTTAGGTTTTAGGGTTTAGGGTTTATGGTTTAGGGTTTAGGGTTTAGGGTTTAGGGTTTAGGGTTTATGGTTTAGGGTTTAGGTTTTATGTTTTAGGGTTTAGGGTTTAGGGTTTAGGGTTTAGGGTTTATAGTTTAGGGTTTAGGGTTTAGGGTTTAGGTTTTTATTGTTTAGGGTTTAGGATTTAGGGTTTAGGTTTAGGTTTAGGGCTTTAGGGTTTAGGGGTTTAGGGTTTAGTGTTTAGGTTTAGGGTTTAGGGTTTAGGGTTTGGGGTTTAGGTTTATGTTTTAGGGTTTACAATTTTTTGTTTAAGGCTAAGGGTTTAGGGTTAAGGGTTTATGGTTTACGATTTAGGGATAAGGTTATAGGGTTTAGGATTTAGTGTTTAGGGTTTAAGGTTTATGGTTTAGTATTTAGGGTTTACATTTTACAACTTAGCATTTAGGGTTTATGATTGAGGGTTTAGGGCTTAGGTTTCATTATTTTGGATTTAGTGTTTAGGGTGAAGGATTTAGTACTCAGGGTTTAGGGTTTAGGTTTTATTTCTAAGGGTTTAGGGTTTATGGTTTAGGGTTTAGGGTTTAGGGTTTAGGGTTTAGGGTTTAGGGTTTAGGGTTTAGAGTAGGGTTTAGGGTTTAGGGTTTAGGGTTTAGGTTTAGGGTTTAGGTTTTAGGGTTTAGTGTTTAGGGTTTAGGGTTTAGGGTTTAGGGTTTAGGGTTTAGGGTTTATGGTTTAGGGTTTAGGGTTTAGGGTTTAGGGGGTTTAGGGTTTAGGGTTTAGGGTTTAGGGTTTAGGTTAGGGTTTAGGGTTTAGGATTTAGGGTTTAGGGTTTAGGATTTAGGGTTTAGGGTTTAGGGTTTAGGGTTTTATGTTTTAGGGTTTAGGGTTTAGGGTTTAGGGTTTAGGGTTAAGGTTTAGGGTTTAGGGTTTAGGGTTTAGGGTTTAGGTTTTAGGGTTTAGGGTTTAGGGTTTAGGGTTTAGGGTTTAGGGTTTAGGTTTAAGGTTTAGGGTTCAAGGGTTTAGGGTTTAGGGTTTAGGGTTTAGGGTTTAGGGTTTAGGGTTAGGGTTTAGGGTTTTTAGGGTTTAGTGATAGGGTTTAGGGTTTATTGTTTAGGGTTTAGGGTTTAGGGTTTAGGGTTTAGGGTTTAAGGTTTAGGGTTTAGGGTTTAGGGTTTAGGTTTTAGGGTTTAAGGTTTAGGGTTTAGGGTTTAGGGTTTAGGGTTTAGGATATTTAGGGTTTAGGGTTTAGGGTTTATGGTTTAGGGTTTAGGTTTAGGGTTTAGGGTTTTACTTTAGGGGTTAGGGTTTTGGGTTTAGGATTTAGGGTTTAGGGTTTAGGGTTTAGGGTTTAGGGTTTAGGTTTAGGGTTTAGGTTTAAGGGTTTAGGGTTTAGGGTTTAGGATTAGGGTTTAGGGGGTTTAGGGCTTAGGGTTTAGGGTTTTTAGGGTTTCAGGTTTAGGGTTTAGTGATCAATATTTAGGGTTTAGGGTTTAGTTTAGGGTTTAGTGTTTAAGGTTTGGGATTTATGGTTTAGGTTTAGGGATATTTAGGGTTTAGGGTTTAGGTTTAGTATTTAGGGTTTAGGGTTTAGGGTTTAAGGTTTAGGTTTAGAGTTTAGGGTTTAGGGTTTAGGGTTTGGGGCTAAGGGTTTAGGGTTTAGGGTTTAGGGTTTAGGGTTTAGGGTTTAGGGTTTAGGGTTTAGGGTTTAGGTTTAAGGTTTAGGGTTTAGGGTTTAGTGGTTTAGGGTTTAGGGTTTAGGTTTAGGGTTTAAGATTTAGGGTTTAGGGTTTAGGGTTTAGGGCTTAGGGTTTATGGTTTATTAGGGTTTAGGGTTTATGGTTTAGGGTTTAGGAGGTTTAAGGGTTTAGGTTTAGGGTTTAGGGTTTAGGGTTAGTGCTCAGGGTTTATGTTTTAGTGTTTAGGGTTTAGGGTTTAGGTTTAGGGTTTAGGGTTTAGGGTTTAGGGTTTAGGGTTTAGGGTTTAGGGTTTAGGGTTTAGTGTTTCAAAGATTTATGGTTTATGGTTTATGGTTTAGGGTTTGGGTTTAATTTTAGGTTTTAGGTTTTAGGGTTTAAGGTTTAGGGTTTAGGGTTTAGGGTTTAGGGTTTATGGTTTAGGGATTAGGGTTTAGGATTTAGGGTTTAGGGTTTAGGATTTAGGGTTTATGGTTTAGGTTTAGGTTTAGGGTTTAGGGTTTAGGGTTTAGGTTTAGGGTTTAGGGTTTACATAGGTTTAGGGTTTAGTTTAGGGTTTAGGGTTTAGGGCTAAGGGTTTAGGGTTTAGGGTTTACTTAGATTTAGGGTTTATAGGGTTTATGGTTTAGGGTTTAGGGATGAAGGGTTTAGGGTTTAGTTTAGGGTTTAGGGTTTAGGGTTTATGGTTTTAGATTTTATCATGTTTAGGATTTAGGGTTTAGGGTTTAGGGTTTAGGGTTTATGGTTTAGGGTTTTAGTTTAGGGTTTAGGGTTTAGGGTTTAGGGCTCAAGGGTTTAGGTTTAGGATAGCGTTTGGGTTTAGTGTTTAAGGTTTAGGGTTTACAGGTTTAGGGCTTAAGGGATTAGGGTTTAGGATTTAGGGTTTAGGGTTTAAGGTTTAGGTTTTAGGTTTTACTAGGTTTAGGGTTTAGGGTTTAGGGTTTAGGGTTTAGGATTTATGGTTTAGGTTTAGGGTTTAGGGTTTTTAAGGTTTTTGGTTTAGGGTTTAAGATTTAGGGTTTATGGTTTAGGGTTTAGGGTATTAGGGTTTTAGGGTTTAGGCTTTAGGCTTTAGGGGTTTAGGGCTTAGGGTTTAGGATTTAGGGTTTAGGGTTTAGGGTTTAGGGTTTAGGGTTTAGGGTTTGTTTAGGGTTTAGTTTTAGGGTTTAGGGATTTAGGTTTAGGGTTTAGGGTTTACGGTTTAGGGCTTAGGGCTTAGGGTTTAGGTTTTATGGTTTATGGTTTAGGGTTTATGGTTTATGGATCAATTTTTAGAGTTTAGTGATAAGAGTTTAAGGTTTACGGTTTAGGGCTCAGGGTTTAGGTTTTAGGGTTTAGTTTTTAGGGTTTAGGTTTAGGGTTTAGGATTTAGGGTTTAGTATTTATGGTTTAGGGTTTAGGGTTTATTTTATAGGGTTTAGGGTTTAGGGGTTAGGGTTTAAGGTTTAGGGTTTAGGGTTTAGGGTTTAGGGTTTAGGGTTTGTAGGTTTAGGGTTTAGGTTTTAGGGTTTAGGGTTTAGGGTTTAGGGTTTAGGGTTTAGGGTTAATGGTTAAGGGTTTATGGTTTAGGGTTTAGGGTTTAGGGTTTAGGGTTTTATGGTTTATGGTTTAGGGTTTAGGGTTTAGGGTTTAGGGTTTAGGGTTTAGGGTTTAGGTTTAGGGTTTATGGGATTTTAGGGTTTAGGGTTTAGGGTTTAGGGTTTATGGTTTAGGGTTTAGGTTTTAGGGTTTAGGGTTTATGGTTTATTTTAGGGTTTAGGTTATGGTTTAGGTTTAGGGTTTAGGGTTTAGGGTTTAGGGATCAGGGTTTAGGGATTATAGGTTTAAGGTTTAGGGTTTAGGGTTTATGATTCAAGGTTTAGGGTTTAGGGTTTATGGTTTATTGTTTAGGGTTTAGGGTTTAGGGTTTAGGGTTTAGGGTTTAGGCTTAGGGTTTAGAGGTTTAGTTTAGGGTTTATGTTTAGGGTTTTTTAGGGTTTAGGGTTTAGGTTTAGGGTTTAGATTTTAGGGTTTAGGGTTTAGGGTTTAGGGTTTAGGGTTTAGGGTTTAGGGTTTAGGGAGTTACGTTTAGGGCTAAGAATTTAGGGTTTAGGGTTTAGTATGTTTAGGGTTTGGGGTTTAGTTTTAGGTTAAGGGTTTAGGGTTTTAAGGTTTATTAGGGTTTAGGGTTTAGGGTTTAGGGTTTAGGGTTTAGGGTTAAGGTTTATTGTTTAGGGTTTAGGGTTTAGGGTTTAAGGTTTTAGGTTTACAGGGTTTAGGGTTTATGGTTTAGGGTTCAAGGTTTAAGGTTTAGGGTTTATGGTTTAGGGTTTAGGGATTATTTTAGGGTTTTGCATTTTAGGTTTAGGGTTTTAGGGTTTAGGGTTTATGGTTTAGGGCTCAATTTAGGGTTTAGGGTTTAGGGTTTAGGGTTTAGGGTTTAGGGTTTAGGGTTTAGGTCTAAGGGTTTAGTTTTTAGGGTTTAGGGTTTAGGTTTTGGGGTTTATGGTTTAGGGTTTAGGGTTTAAGGTTTAGGATTTAGGGTGTTTAGGTTTTATTGTTTAGGGTTTAGGGTTTAGGGTTTAGGGTTTAGGGTTTAGGGTTTATGGTTTAGGGTTTAGGGTTTAGGGTTTAGGTTTAGGGTTTAGGGTTTAGGGTTTATGGTTTAGGGTTTAGGGTTTAGGGTTTAGGGTTTAGGGCTTAGGGTTTAAGGTTTAGGGTTTAGGGTTTAGGTTTTAGGGTTTAGGGTTTTAGTTTAGGGTTTAGTTTTAGGGGTTTAGGGTTTAGGGTTTAGGTTTAGGTTTAAGGTTCAGTTTTTATGGTTTAGGGTTTAGGGCTTAGATTTTAGGGTTTAGGGTTTATGTTTAGGGCACATTTAGGGTTTAGGGTTTTTAGGGTTTAGGGTTTAGGGTTTAGGGTAGGGTTTAGGGTTTAGGGTTTAGGGTTTAGGTTTAGGGTTTAAGGTTTAGGGTTTTAGGGTTTAGGGTTTAGGGTTTAAGGTTTAGGGTTTAGGGTTTAGGATTTAGGTTTAAGGTTTAGGGTTTAAGGTTTAGGGATTAGGGTTTAGGATTTATAAGTTAAGGTTTAGTGTTTAGGGTTTAGGGTTTAGGGTTTAGGGTTTAGGGTTTAGGTTTTAGGGTTTAGGTTTAGGGTTTTAATGTTTAGGGTTTAGGGTTTAGGGTTTATAATTTAGGGTTTAGGGTTTAGGGTTTAGGGTTTAGGGTTTAGGATTTAGGGTTTAGGGTTTAGGGTTTAAAGCTTAGGGTTTAGGGTTTAGGGTTTATGGTTTAGGGTTTAGGGTTTAGGGTTTAGGGTTTAGTGTTTAGTGTTTAGGGTTTAGGGTTTAGGGTTTAGGTTTAGGGTTTAGGTTTAGGGTTTAGGATTTAGGGTTTAGGTTTTAGGGTTTAGGCTTTAGGGTTTAGGGTTTAATGCTTTAGTGTTTATGGTTTAGGGTTTATGTTTTATTGTTTAGGGTTTAGGGTTTAGGGTTTAGGGTTTATGGTTTAGGTTTAGGGTTTAGGTCTTAGGGTTTAGGGTTTAGGGTTTAGTTTAGGGTTTATGGTTTAGTTGTAAGGGTTTAGGGTTTAGGATTTAGGGTTTAGGGTTTATTTTTTAGGGTTTATGGTTTAGGGTTTAGGGATTAGGTTTTAATGTTTAGGGTTTAGATTTTAGGGTTTATAGTTTTAGGGCTTTAGGGTTTAGGGTTTTTAGTTTAGGGTTTAGGGTTCAAGGATTTAGGGTTTAGGGTTTAGGGTTTAGGATTTAGGTTTAAGGTTTAGGGTTTAGGTTTATGGTTTAGGTATTAGGGTTTAGGGTTTAGGGTTTAGGGTTTAGGGTTTAGGGTTTAGGGTTTAGGGTTTAGGGTTTAGGGGCTCAAGTTTAAGGGTTTAGGGTTTAGAATATAGGTCTAAGGGTTTATTTTGTTTATGGTTTAGGGTTTAGTGTTTAGGGTTTAGGGTTTAGTGGTTAGGGATAGGGGTTTAGGGTTTAGGTTTTAGGGTTTATGTTCTAGGGTTTAGGGTTTAGGGCTTTAGGGTTTATGGTTTAGGTTTTAGGATTTAGGGTTTAAGGTTTAGGGTTTAGGGTTTAGGGTTTAGGGTTTAGGGGTTTATGGTTTATGGTTTAGGGTTTAGGGTTTAGGGTTTAGGGTTTATGGGTTAGGGTTTAGGGTTTAGAGTTTAGGGTTTTAGGGTTTTAGGGTTTGGGTTTAGGGTTTAGGGTTTAGGGTTTAGGGTTTAGGGTTTAGGGTTTAGGGATTAGGGTTTAGGTTTTAGGGTTTAGGATTTATGATTTAGGGCTTAGGGTTTAGGGTTTAGGGTATAGGATTTGTGCTTTACGGTTTATGGTTTAGGGTTTAGGGTTGAGTGCTTAGGTTTAGGGTTTAGGGTTTATGGTTTAGGTTTTAGGGTTTACTATTTAGGGTATAAGGTTTAAGGTTTAGGGATCAAGGGTTAGGGTTAGGTGTTTAGGTGTCATCATTTAGAGTTTAGGGTTTAGGGTTTTGGGTTTAGGGTTTAGGGTTTAGGTTTAGGGTTTAGGGTTTAGGGTTTAGGGTTTAGGACTTTAGGGTTTAGGCTTAGGGTTTAGGGTTTAGGGTTTAGGTTTAAGGCTCAGGGTTTAGGGTTTAGGTTTTAGGATTTAGATTTAGGTTTAGGGTTTAGGGTTTAGTGTTTAGGGGGTTTAGTGGTTTAGGGTTTAGCATAGGGTTTATGGTTTAGGGTTTAGGTTTAGGGTTTTAGGGTTTAGGGAGGGTTTAGGGTTTAGGGTTAGGGTTTAAGGTTTAGGTGTTAGGGTTTAGGGTTTAGGGTTTAGGGTTTAGGGTTTAGGGTTTAGGGTTTATAGTTTAGGGTTTATGGTTTAGGGTTTAGGGTTTAAGGTTTAGGGTTTAGGGTTTAGGGTTTAGGGTTTAAGGTTTAGGGTTTAGGGTTTAGGGTTTAGTTTAAGGGTTTATGGTTTAGGGTTTAGGGTTTAGGGCATTTAGGGTTTAGGGTTTAGGGTTTAGGGTTTACTATTTAAGGTTTAGGGTTGAGGGTTTAAGTTTTAGGGTTTAGGCTTTAGGGTTTATGACTAAGGATTTAGGTGTTAGGGGGTTTACGCTTTAATGTTTAGGGTTTAGGATTTAGGGTTTATGGTTTATGGTTTAGGGTTTAGGGTTTAATTTTTAGGGTTTAGGATTTAGAGTTTAGGGTTTAGGGTTTAGGGTTTAGTATTTAGGGTTTAGGGTTTAGGGTTTAGGGTTTAGGATTTAGGGTTTTATGGTCTTAGGTCTAAGGATTTAGGGTTTAGGGATTAGGGTTTAGGGTGTACGGTTTAGGGTTTAGGATTTAGGGTTTAGGGTTTATGGTTTAGGGTTTAGGGTTTAGGGTTTAGGTTTTAGGGTTTAGGTTTAGGGTTTAGGGTTTAGGGTTTAGGGATCAAGGTTTAGGGCTGGATGCTTAGGGTTTAGGGCTTAGGGTTTATTGTTAGGGTTTAAGGGTTTAGGGTTTAGGGTTTAGGATATTTAGTGGTTAGGGTTTAGGGTTTATGGCTAAGGGTTTAGGGTTTAGGTTTAGGGTTTAGGGTTTAGGTCTAAGGGTTTAGGGTTTAGGGTTTAGGGTTTTGGGTTTAGGGTTTAGGGTTTAGAGGTTTAGGGTTTAGGGTTTAGGGTTTAGGGTTTATGGGCTAGGTTTAGGGTTTATAGGGTTTAGTATTTAGGGTTTATGTTTTAGGGTTTAGGTTTAGGGTTTAGGGTTTAGGGTTTATAGTTTAGGGTTTAGGGTTTAGGGTTTAAGGGTTTAGGGTTTAGGATTTTAGGGTTTATGGTTTAATGTTTAGGGTTTAGGTTTATGGTTTACGGTTTAGGGTTTTATTTTTAGGGTTTAGGGTTTAGGGTTTAGGGTTTCAAGGGTTTAGGGTTAGGGTTTAGTTTAAGGTTTAGGGTTTAGGGTTTAGGGTTAGTATTTAGGATTTAGGGTTTAAGGTTTAGTGTTTAGGGTTTATAGGGTTTAGGATTTAGGGTTTAGGGGGTTTAGGGATTAAGGTATAGGGTTTAGTGTTTAGGTTATAGGGTTTAGGGTTTATGTTTTGGTTTTAGGGCTTAGGGTTTAGGGTTTAGGGTTTAGAGTTTAGGTTTAGGGTTTAGGGTTTAGTGTTTAGGGTTTAGGGATCAAGGTTTAGGGTTTAGGGTTTAGGATTTAGGTATAGGGTTTAGGGTTTATAGGGTTTAGGGGTTTTAGGGTTTAGGGTTTAGGGTTTAGGCTTTAGGGTTTAGGGTTTAGGGTTTAAGGTTTTAGGGTTTATGGTTTAGGTTTTAGGGTTTAGGGTTTAGGGTTTATGGCTCAAGGTTTAGGATTTATGGTTTAGGGTTTAGGGTTTAGGGTTTAGGGTTTAGTGTTTAGGGCTCAAGGTTTAGGGTTTAATGTTTAGGGTTTAGGGTTTAGGTCTTAGGGTTTAGGGTTTATGGTTTTTTAGGTTTAAGATTTATGGTTCAGATTTAGGGTTTATAGTTTAGGGTTTAGGGTTTAGTGTTTAGGGTTTAGGGTTTAGGGCTCAAGGTTTAGGGTTTAGGGTTTAGGGTTTAGGGTTTAGGATTTAGGGTTTAGGGTTTATAAGTGGTTTAGGTTTAAGTTTATGGTTTAGGGTTTAAGGGTTTACACATTTAGGTTTAGGGTTTAAGGGTTTAGGGTTTTGGGTTCATGGTTCAAGGTTTAGGGTTTAGGGTTTATGGTTTATGGTTTAGGGTTTAGTATTAGGGAATTTAGGGTTTAGGGTTTAGGGTTTATGGGTTAGGGCTTAAGGTTTAGGGTTTAGGGTTTAACCACTTTAACTCTGCAAGGGTTTTTTATTTACAGGGTTTGGTTTAGGGTTTAGTTTTTCAGTTCGTTTTACTGGTTTAAATTTCTAATGTAGCCCATAGGGACCTACTTTATGGTTTCATTTGTGGACATTAGGGTTTACATTTAGGGTTTAATGGTTTAGGGCTTAGGGTTCAATATGCCCTCCATTTAGGATTTAGGGCACATTTTTAATTTATGGTTTAAGTATACTACCAATGCTACCAAAGGTTTAAGTTAAGGGTTTGTTGGCCAGTTGTTACTAGGCACTTTTACCTGGGGGGAAATTTTAGAGCTTTTAGGATCCTTAGGGTTTAGGCCATTTGTAGGGTTTAAGGGATAGGTCTTATCTACTGGCCTGTGATTGCGATACGTTAGTGCCATTTAGGTATAAAGTATTATGGTTTATAAATAAGGGTTTTAGGGTTTGGAACTGCAATTTGATACATTCTCATGGTTTGTGGGCTTTTAGGAAAAACAAGAACGCACTGTTTAAACAATTTCTAAGGGTAAGGGTTTAAAATTTTCTTTAGACAATTTTAAAACTCTTCAGGTTTAGGGTTTAGGCTTTAACACTGATTTGGTTTAGGGTTGGCCTAAATATTATTGCTACGGTTTTGGTTTAAATATTCCCCAATTTTATGTTTTAGTAAATTTAGGGTTTAGGGTTTAGAAAAATGCGCCGTTTAGGATCCATTGTTACTGACCTACATTGATATATTTGGTTTAAAATTTGTTTGGGTTTAGAGCATATGTTTTGGGGACATGTCCCCTTCGGTTTAACAAGGTATTAGGGACACCCCGGACGTCCTAGGGACACATGGGGAACGTTCCCCCACGTTTAGGGTTTAGAAAAGGTTTAGACGTCTAGGTACGTTGAATATCAGAGGATGTTTCTGGGACGTTTAGGGTTTTTTTAGGGACATCATGATGTCCCCAGGATGTTTGGGTTTAGGGTTTAATTTTTAATTTTTTTTGAAAGGGTTTATATATTTTAAAATTAATTTCGGTTTGTTGTTTTCTCTTTAAAAGCTGATTTTAAAATCGTACTCTTGTAGTATAAGATTGTTTATGGTCAGAAGCCACTATCTCTATTCGGAAAAAAAGTTTGTGTATAGGCTATATATCTTATTAAATTTAGGGTTTAGGGTTTAGGGCTCCAATAACTTAGAAAGTTTATGTATATTTCTATATAAAGTTTAGGGTTTGTGTAGATAATAAAAGGGTTTAAGGTTTAGATCAAAATGTTTACTGGTTAGGTTTACCTGTTTATATTGTATTAGGGTTTAGACATATTAAGAATTTAGAATGATATATGAATACAGAAATTTTTGAGCATTTAGGGATTTAGGCACATGGTTTACTGTTACAATTTACAACAAAAGCTTTATGGACTATGAAAACCAGCAGGTTTACATTTAATATTATATGTTTACTTTGAAAGCTATAGTGAATACAGTTTAGGGTTTTCAAGTTTATGCACATAGACTGTTTACAACATTCAAAAGCTTTATGGTTTATGAAAACCGGTTTACATTTAATATTATATGCCCATTTAAACGCTTTATGGACTATGATGTTTAGGGTTTACATGCTAATATTATATCTGTTTACATTGAAAGCTTTATGGACTTGAAAACCAGTAACATACATATTCATAGTTTAGGGGTTTAGCTATAGGGCATATAAGGTTTATAGGTATAGGGATTATGCCGTTTAGGGCTTTTAATTTAGGGTTTACGTGGACTGTATTACATTTGGACTGATATGGGTTATGGACTAGGGTTTCATAAGGGTTTAGGGTTTAAAATTATTTGCATGGTTTAAATAATTTTAGGTTTATATATTATTTTAATAGATGCGTTTAGCCATTGAGGGTTTAGGATTTTTTTACCGTCCCAAAAACTCTGTTAGGGTTTCTGCCATCCCGGAGTCTTGTGTTTACACTGCTTTAGAGGGTTTAGGGAAATTTGCCATTCTATGGTTTAACCTTATGTTCCTGTATTTAAGTTCATGTTTAATAAGGTTTCTTGTCCGTGGTTTACTGATTTTTTTTAAAACTAGTTTCGGGTTTATGAGGTGCAATGGAGACGCTTAGGGATTTAGGGGAAGGCAATTGTTAAGTAAAAAGGGAGAAGAAGATGTGGGGGAAGGGTTGAGGTTTAGGGTTTGCACACTATTTTAGGTGTTTAGGTTTAGGTATGAGAAATTATGGCAAACACAATTTGGAGTATTGATAAGGTTTAGTATTAGGTTTAGATTTTAGGAAAGTGACACAGGGAAAGTGGATTTTGTTTTGTTTAGGGTTTAGGAACAAGTTTGATTTAGGGTTGAGGTTTAGTGGCATATCTTTAGGGAGAATGGAAACATTGTTTTTAATTGTACTCCAAAACAAAAAAGCAGTCATTGTCAACTTATGTACACAGGGTTATAATGCAATTTTAAGGAAGGTTAACCTTTTGAGAGAAACTTTGGTGTCCAACCATTATTATATATAATATTTTTATAGAGCAACGAAAATACAATATTGACAATTTTGTCTATGCCTTACTACCTATATTATCTATAGAACAGAGCAATTCAAGGCTTGCCTCTTCTTGTTTCCAGAGCTGAACATACGGACCCAAGGTCATTTTAGAGTATCTTTTGAACATGAAAGGAGGGGATATACATAGCTGCGTGAGGCTGTGAACTATGGAGAAAGCTTTAAGGCCTAGATGTTCCGTACCTCTGATGTCAATAGTTGCTATTGTCCAAAGTCAGCCCTTGCGTTTTATATATCTTGAGATCCCAAGCCATTTTGAGACGAAGTTATCTGCGATTCCTAGCATGAAATGGGGGGCACGAGGACTTGTAGTGGTTGGAGAACAGGGTCTCATTTGGGACCAATGAATTTGTCAAATTTGATAACTAGGGTTTAGAGGCTGTTCGGGAGGGGGGCCTGCACGGGGACTATATACGATTGAAATGATGTTTCCATTTGCGCCATTGATAAGCCCAACCTCAACACATAGGTTTGTAGAAAGCATGATCTTTTAGCCCCATGCAGATTAGAATTTTGGGCTATAATTAGGATCATCATTAGGCTTACTTGAAGACGTGCATCTTTTATATTCAGCATTGCAACATGCAACTGGGACATTCAACAACCTATACATTGCCTTGTTGTGGTTGTCATCTAAGTCGTTTGTGGTGAACAAATGGGGCAATGAAAGGTATTCATTTTTTTCCTTTAAGGGACAAAAAAGATTAGTGCATGACATTGAAATGCGTTTCAGCATTCCAAATATTGAGAAGTAGTTGGTAAAAAGAACCCTGAGTTAGGGTCAGAAGACTCAGTTTACCCACGAAAGATAGCTCACAATGTTGACAATTTAGGGTTTGAAAGCTTCTCCAAAGGGTCGCCCCATATAAATGTCATGCATACATCAGGTATATCCTTGACAGGAGGTAGTTGTTTGAGGTCACCAATGAGAATGATATACCTGTCCTCAAAATTAGCTCTCTTTTGGTGGGGGAAAGCCTCTCGAAGGTGAAGGTTTAACAAAGGAAGCATTTTGAGACCAACAAATTCATTTCATCAATTATAATATGGTGCACATGTTTGAGAGATTCGTGCAAAGTTGATAGTTTGACTGTACAAAGCATGTTTACGCTAAGGGTTTAGGGTTATCAGGGTTGAGGGAAATGACTGATGGAAGGCTTGGGACGAAACCGTTACTCTCAGACCAAACTTTTTTGCAGTTTGGTCCCAGTTTAGCAGTTTCGTCTAGGACGACAGAGTTTAGGTGCTGTAAAATCCCATGTGATAATTGAGAGCAATAGATTAGGCTTTTAACTGATGCAATCATATCTATGATTGACTGAGTTTAGTGCAATGAGGAGTGCAAGTCTTAGGGTAATAGAGTTTAAGGATAGGCAATTAGGCTCAAGTTTAGGTGCACAAGTCAAGGGTTTAGGAATTAGGGCTAATAATGGCGTTATGAAAAGGTGATTTACCAAATTTAGGTGTCTACATCTATAACCAAAAGCAATATTACAAGCTGGTTTAAAGAAACTTTTACCGTACGAAAGAGAACAGGCCAATCACGTTTGTATCATTACATTTATTATGAACCAAATACATTCCATTTTTTATGAAGCAAATTCATTCCATTTTGTGAACTCACTTTTCCTACTCATTTTTTCTATACGCTAAATCAACAAGAGACATATTTCTTGATGAAGGGATATCATCTTTAGAAGTTAAATAAAAAATGCCGGAAATTGCCAATAGGCTGATTAGAATTTAAGCATAAATTGCCTAGAAATGTCTTATCAAGAACCTATTAAAAGTACGACTATTGTAAGTCTACTATTCTAAAATTAGAAACTATAAATCTAAAAAAGGCAATCATCACATTTTTCCAAAAAAGGTTTAGCTTTGCATTCTTCTTCGCGTTCAATGTAGCCTAGGGTCTCAGTTAAATCACAAAATTTAAAACAAGTTGAATATAAATCCCAAAGAAAGTTCCAAGAATAAGATACTTCATCATATTGGCTTCGGCATAATGTGGGAGTTTGTTATCACTTTTACATGCGCAAAAGTCATTATCAAACGTACCAAGTCCAACCTATATGATTCTAATAGCCACTAAATAGTGTAGCACGAGTTTTAACAATAAAAAACATTTAGTATTTCTTTAAAGTATACAAACAAGCCCAAAAAGAAAGAAAAATCCTAAGTTTATTGATACAGCTCCCCTTACCCCCTGGAGCGGGAGTGGCGACGGGAGCAGCTTGGGTTTAGCGGCCAGGGTACTCCGTGTACCTTGTGGATTTACGGCCGGTGATGCTAAATCTCTAGATTTGCATAAATAAATTCAACAACAATAAATCAAATTAACTCATGAAATGGAAAGTATAGAAAACACATAAAAAATGAAAGTAGAATGGAGCAATTTATATTGAATATTGGATGGTGTTTTATACAATTGCTTGCTCCTATAATCATGGAGTCAAGTCTCATCAGGGTTTTATCCCCATATCTCCTCTAATCCCTAATCATACTCCCACACCCCTATCCACGAGTTGTGCATGACAACTAATTGTGCACACTCATGTATTATTTAAATAATAAATAATACAAATATTCAAACCTTATGTTCACACTATGGAGTTTAGGGTTTAGGGTTTAATTTAGGGTTTAGGGTATAGGGTTTAGGGTTTAGGGTTTAGGTTATAGGGATTTATGTTTAGGATTTATGGTTTAGGGTTTAGGGTTTAAGGGTTTATGGATTTAGGGTTTATGGTTTAGGGTTTTATTGTTTAGGGTTTAGGGTTTAATGGGTTTAGGTTTAAGGTTTAAGGTTTAGGGATTAGCGGTTTAGGGTTTAACGTTTAGCGTTTAGGTTTAGTTGTTTATGGTTTAGGGTTTATGGTTAAGGGTTTAGGGTTTAATGATGTTAGGGCTATAGGGTTTAGGGTTCATGGTTTAGGGTTTAGGGTTTAGGGTTTATAGTTTAGGTTTAGGGGTTACAGGTTTAGGTTTTAGGGTTTAAGGTTTAGGGTTTATGGTTTAGGGGTTTAGGATTTATGGTTTAGGTTAACAGGATTTAGGGTTTAAGGGTTTAGGGTTTAGGGTTTAGGATTTAGGGTTTAGGGATATGGGTTAAGGATTAGGTTTAGTGTTTTAGGGTATAAGGATTAGGGTTTATGGTTTAGAGTTTTATGGGTTTATCAGGTGTTTAGGGATTCAGGGTTTAGGGATTTTAGGCTTTAAGGTTTATGGTTTAGGGTTACATGTTTAGGGATTAGGGTTTTGGGCTTAGGGTTTAGATTTATAGGGTTTAGGTGTTTAGGGTTTATGTTTTAGGGTTTACAATTTAGGGTTTAGGGGTTTTAGTGGTTTAGGTTTTGGGTTTTTGGGGTTTAGTGTTTTAGGATTTATCGATTTAGGTTTGAGGATTTAGGGTTGAGTGTGTCAGGGTTTAAAGGTTTAGAGCTTTAGGGGTAAAGGGATCATGGGTTAGGGTCTTGTAGGGCTATAGGTATTTAGGGTTTATGTGATCAGGATTTAATGTTTAGGTTGAAGGGTTTACAATTTAAGGTTTAGGGAAAAGGTTTTAGGGTTGATTATTTATGGTTTATTGTTTACGGATTTAGGGCTAAGGGCTTTAGCATTTAAGGTTAAGGGGGTTTTATGTTTTAGGGTTGAGGGTTTAGGGCTATGGGTTTAGGGTTAAGGGTTTATGATTTAGGTTTATTTGGGTTTATATTTTAGGGCTTAGGGTTTAGTGCTTAAGGTTTAGGTATTATGGGGTTTAAGGTTTAGTGTTGAGGGTTTAGGGTTTAGGTTTAGGGGTTTTACAGTTTATAGTTTTTAGGATATAAAGTATATAGTTTAGGGTTTAGGGTTTAGGGCTCAGAGTTTAGTGTTTAGGGGTTTTAAGGTTTAGGTTTTAGGGGTTATGGCTAAGGGTTTAGGATTTATGGTTTAGGGGTTTTATGTTTTAGAGTTTAGGTTATATAGTTTAGGGATAAGAGTTGAGTTTTTAGAGTTTAGGATTTGGTGATAATTGTTTATTGTTTACGGTTTACAATTTAAGGTTTAGTTTTTAGGGTTTAAGTTTACGGGTTTAGGGTTCATGGTTAAGGCACGTGGTTCAAATTTTATGGTTTAGGGATAATGGTTTAGGGTTTAGGTTTTAGGGATTAGTGTTTACAGTTTTTTCCTAGGGTTTATTGTTTATATTTTAGTGTTTAGGGTTTAGGGATCAAGGTTTAGGGTTTAGGTTTTATGAATTTATGGTTTAGTGTTTAGGTTTTAGGTTTTAGGATTTAGGGCTCAAGGTATAGGGTATATATTTTATGGGTTAGGGTTTAGGGTTAGGGATTTAGGCTTTAAGGTTTAGGGTTTATGGCTAACAATTTAGGGTATAGGGTACAAGGTATTTAAGGTTTAAGGGTTTAGTTTTTAGGTTTCAGTGTTTAGGTTTTGGGGTTTAGGGTTTAGGGTTTATATTATTTAGGGATTATTTAGGGTTTAGGGTTTAGAATTTAAGGGTTTAGAGCTTTAGGGTTTAATGGCTTTAGGGTTTCTTGAGTTTAGGGTTTAGGGTTTAGGGTTTAGGGCTAAGGTTTATGGTTTTGGGTTTAGGATTTAGGGTTTACAATTTAGGGTTTAGGGTTTAGTATTTTGGAAGGGTTTAGGGTTTAGCACTTACTAGTTTAGGGTTTAGGTTTAGGGTTTATAGTTTATTGTTAATAGGCTTTAGGTCTAGGGTTTAGGTTTAGAGGTTTAGGGCTAAGGGTTTAGGGTTTAGGGATTTTAGTTTAGGGTTAAGGGTTTATGATTAGGGTATAGGTTTTAAGGGTTATGGTTTAGAGGTTTAGTATTTAAGGTTTAGGGTTTAGGGTTCATGAGTTTATGGGTTTAGTTTTAGTGGTTTAGGGTGGCTAAGAGTTTAGGGTTTAAGGTTTAGGGTTTAGGGTTTAGGGTTTTAACCTTTGGTTTTTGGGTTTAGGGTTTAGGGTTGAGGGTTTAGTATTTAGGGTTAAGGGTTTAGGGTTTAAGGTTTAGGGTTTAGGGTTTAGGATTCAGGTTTTAGGGTTTAGGATTTAGGGTTTATGGTTTAGGGGGTTTAGGGCTTAGGGTTTAGGGTTTGGTGTTTCAGGTTTAGGGTTTATGGTTTAGGGATTAGGGATGGGTTTAGGGTTTAGGATATAGGGTTTATTATGTGTTTAGGGCCCAAGGGTTTAGGGTTTATGGGGTTAACGATTTAGGGCTTAGGTTTAGGTTTTAGCATTTAGAGATTTAGGGTTTAGGGTTTAGGGTTTTAGGTTTTAGGGTTAAGGGTTTATGGATTTTAGGGTTTATGTTTTAGGATTTCAGGTTTTAGGGTTTAAGGATTTAGGGTTTAGGGTTTAGGTTTAAGGTTTAGGAGTTTAGGATTTAGTGTTTAAGGTGTTTATGGTTTTGGGTTTATGCATTAGGGTTTAGGGTTTAGGGTCTAGGGTTTAGGCTTTAGTTTAGCTATTTTAGGGTTTATAGATTAGGGTTTAAGGTTTAGGGTTTAGGGATCATAGGGTTTAGGGTTTAGGGGGATTAGGATTTAGGGTTTAGGGTTGACAGGGTTTGACATTTAGGATTTACAGTATTTCTAGTTTAGGGTTTACAGATTTAGGGTTTATGGTTTATGGTTTAGGATTTTGGGTTTAGGGGTTTAGGTGTTTGGGGATTTAGGGTTTATAGTTTTAGGAGTTTAGGGTTTATAGTTTATAATTTGAAGGGTTTAGGGTTTAGGGTTTGTAGTTTAGGATTTAGGGTTTTAGGCTTTAGGGTTTAGATATTTAGTTCTTTAGAGTTTAGGGTTTAACATTTACGGTTTAGGTTTAGGGTTTCATGGTTTAGGGTTTAGGGTTTAAGGGATGAGGGTTTAGTGATTTAGTTTTTTTGGGGTTTAGGGTTTAGGGTTTTAGTGTTTAGGGCTTAATGGTTTAGGTTTAGGATTTAGATGTTTAGGTTTAAATTTAGGTTTTAGGGGTTTAGGGTTTAGCGGTTTAGGGCTTTAGGGCCTAAGGGTTTAGGGTTTAGCGTTTAGGTTTAGGGTTTAGGGTTTGAGGTTTAGGGCTAGGGTTTAGGGCTTAGGTTTTATGGGCTCTAGTGCTTTAGGGTTTAGTGTTTAGGGATAATGGTTTAGGGTTTAGAGTTTAGGGTTTATGGTTGAAGGTTTTGTGTTTAGGGTTAAGGGTTTAGTTCTTAGGGTTTAGGGTTTAGGATTGATTTCAATGGGTTTAGGGTTTAAGGTTTAGTTTTTAAAGTTTAGGTTTTAATATTTTAGGGTTCAGGGTTTAGGATTTAGTGTTATGGGGACTCAGATTTAGTTTATGGTTTAGGATTGAGGCTGAAGGGTTTAGGGTTTAGCATTTTAAGGTTTAGGGCTAGTGTTTTATGGCTTATGGATCAGGATTTAGGATTTATGTTTCAAGGTTCAGGGATAAGGGTATAGGGTATATGATTTATTGTTTAAGTATAAGGGTTTAGTGTTTAGGGTTTAGGGTTTAGGGCTAAGGGTTAAGGGTTTAGGTTTTAGGGGATTTATAGTTTAGGGTTTGGATGTTTTAGGGTTTAGGGTTTAACGGTTTAGGGTATAGGGATTTAGGGTTTAGGGTTATAAGGACTTATGGGTTTATGGGGTTTAAGATTTAGTAGTTTAGTGTTTAGGGGTTAGGGTGTAGGGTTTAAGATTTATAGTTTAGGGTTTAGAGGTTTAGGGTTTAGTGTTTAGGGTTTATATATTTAGGGTTTATGGTTTATGGATTTAGGGCATTTGGGGTTTAGAGTTTAGTGTATTTATGGGTTTAGGTGTTTACGAATTTAGGGTTAAAGGTTTAGGAGTTTAGGGTTTAGGGTTTATGGATTAGGGTTTAGAGTTTTAACGGTTTTTAGGGTATGGCTAGGTATTTATGGTATCAGACTTTATGGTTCATTAGATGAGGGATTTAGGACTTTAAGATTTAGGGCTTAGGGATCAAGGTTATGAGGGTTAATGGTTAAGGGTTTAGTGTTTAGGGATCAGAATATAGGATAAACTGTATAGGGTTTAGTGTGTTTAGAGTTTAAGGATCATGGTTTAGGGGGTTTACGATATAGATTACATTATTTGGGGTTTAAGTGTTTAGGGTTTAGGATTTATAGTTTTTAGTGCTTAGGGTTTTATGGTTTAGGGTTTAGTGTTTAGGGATCAGGGTTTATAGGGTTAGGTTTTAGGGTTTAAGGGTTTAGGGTTGATGTTTTACATTTTAAAAGTTTATGGTTTCAAGGGTTTAGGGTTTTGTTTGCTCATGGTTTACAGTTTAGGGCTATGGGTTTACTCTTTAGGACTCAGGGTTTAGGTTTTAGCCTTTAGATCATAGGGTTTATGCTTTAAGGTTTAGGGATAAGGGATTATAGTTTAGGGATTAGGGTTTAGGGTTTGTGGTTTTTTGTTTTAAGATTTAGGGATTAGTATTTAGGGTTTAGGGCTCAAGGTTTATGGTTTAGGGTTTAGGGTTTAGTGGGTACAACTTTTAGGGGGTTAAGGGTTTAGCGTTTAGGGTTTAGGGTTTAAGATTTAGGGCTTAAGGGGTTTAGGGGTTAGGGATTACAGATTTAGCATCTGAGGGTTTTAGGGTTTAGTGCTTTAGAGATGAGGGTTTAGGATTTTAGGATTTATAGGATTTAGGGTTTAAGTATTTAGTTTTTAGTATTTGGGGTTGAGGTTTTAGGGTCTTAGAGTTTCAATGTTTTGGGTTTAAGGCTTATGGTTTAGGGTTTAGGGTTTAGGGTTTAGATTTGTAGGGTTTAGGGTTTAGGTGTTTATGGCTTAAGGTTTATTATTGAGGTTTAGAGGGTTTAATTTTTAAGGATAAGAATATAAGGGTTATAGGGTTTAGAGTGTTTAACGTGGTTTAGGTATTAGGGTTTTTAGGGATTTAAGGATGAGGTTCTAGGGTTAAATTGTTTACGGTTTAAGGGTTCAGTGTTTTAGGGTGTAGTATTTAGGGATTAGTTTTTAGTATTTATGGTTTAATGATTTAGGGTTTAGGGGTTTAGGGTTTAGGGCTTAGGTTTTAGGTTTAGGGTTTGTGGTTTAGGGTTTAGGATTTGGGATTTAATGTTTAGGGTTTGGGGTTTAGTGATTTAAGGTTTAGGGTTTGGGGTTTTATTTACGATTAGGGTTTAGGGTTTAGGTTTCATAGGTTTAGGGTTTAGGGTTTAGGGTTTAGGGCTTAGGGGTTTATAAGTTTAGGGAACTTAGGGTTTAGGGTTTAGCGTGTTTAGGGTTTAGGGTTTAATTTAGGTATTTGGGTTTAGGTTTTAGGGTTTAGGTCTTAAGGTTTAGGTTTTGGTTTAGGTTTTAAGGCAAGGTTTAGGGTTTAGGTTTAGCGTTTTGGTTTTATGGCTAAGAATTAAGGGTTTATTGGGTTTATCATTTAGGGTTTAGGGTTTAGGGCTAAGGGTTTAGTATTCAAGGTTTAGGATTTGGTGCTAAGGGTTTAGGGTTTATGGTTTAGGGATTAGGTTATATATTGTTTAGGGTTTATATCTAAGGTTTAGGGTTTATGGCTAAGGGTTTACTATTTAGGGTTTAGAGAGTTTTCAATTTAGGGTTTAAGATTTAGGGTTTAGATTTAAGGGTCTAGGGTTTTAGGTTTATTTAGGGTTTAGGGCTACTTTGGGATTATGGTTTAGGGTTTAGGGATTACTACTTTGGGTTATGGGTTAAGGGTAAAATTTTAGCATTTAGGGTTTAGGGTTTATAGTTTATTGTTTAGGTTTACAGGTTTAGAGTTTAGGGATAGGTATTTAGCATTTTTGGTATAAGGTTTAGGGATTAATGTTTATGGTTTTAGATTTGGGGCTAATGTTTTAGGGTTTAGGGTTTAGTTAGATTTTTTAGGTTTATGATTTATGGTTTAGGATTTAGGGCTAACGGTTTAGGGTATAAGGTTTAGGGTTTAGACTATAAGGTTTAGATCTTAGGTCTTAGGGTTTAGGGTTTAGTGTTTAGTGCTAAGGGGGTTTATGGTTTAAGGTTTAGAGGTTTATGGATTAGGGTTTAGGTTTTAGGGTTTTAGGGTTTGGTGTTTATGGTTTAAGGTATAGGGTTTAGGATTTAGGGTTTAGGGCTGAGGATTTAGGGTTTAGGGGTTAGGGGTTATGGTTTAAGTTTTATGGTTTATTGTTTACGTTTTAGTTTTTATGGTTTAGGTTTTAGGGTTGATATTTTAGGTTTTAGGGTATTAGGGTTTAGTCTTTAGGTTTTAAGGTTTAGGGTTTAAGGGTTTATGATTTAGGGATATGGGTATAGGGTTTAGGGTTTAGGGGGTTTATGAATTAGAATTTTTGTTTTAGAGTTTATTTATTAAGATTTATGGTTAAGGGTTGAGGGCCAAAGGTTTAGGGTTTAGGGTTTAGGACTAAGGTTTTAGGGTTTACAGTTTAGGGTTTGGTGTTTGGGGTTTTGGATTTAGGGTTTAGGGTTGATGGGTTAGGGTCTATGGGGTTTACGATTTAGTTTTTAGTGTTTAGTGTTTATGTTTTAGGTTTTACGATTTAGGGTTTAGTGTTTAGGGTTTAGTTCTGAAGGTTTCAAGTTTAGGGATTAGGGTTTATAGTTTCGGGTTTACGATTTAGGGCTAAGGTTTTAGATTTTTTTTTTTAGGAATTTAGGGTTTAGGGTTTAGTGTATGGGGTTTGGGGTTTATTGTTCAATTTTTAGTTTTAAGATTTATGATTTAGGGCTTATGGATTCAGGGGTAAGAGTTTCAGGTTTATGGTTTAGTGGTCATGGTTTAGGGTTTAATATTTTATGGTTTAGGGTTTAAGGTTTTTGTTTTATGGCTAGCCATTTAGGGTTTATGGTTTAGGTCTCAGGATTTAGGGTTTATATTTTAGGGTTTAGGACTCAGGGCTAAGGGTTAAGGGTCTAGGGTTTAGGTATTGGGGTATGGCATATAGGGTTTAGGGTTTATTGTTTAGGGTTTTAGGATTTTAGGGTTTAGGGATTCAGCATTTAGGAATTTAGGACTCATAAGTTTAGGGTTTATTTTTTAGGGTTTAGGTTTAGGGTTTATATTTTAGTGTTTAGGTTTTATGGATTTAGAGTTTAGGGTTTACATTTCAGGACTTATGGGTTTAGGGATTAGGGTTTAGGGTATTGGCTTTAGGGTTTATGGATATAGGGTTTAAGTGTTTAGGGTTAAGGGATTTAGGGTTTAGGGTTCAAGGTTTAGGGTTTCAGGTTAAGAGCTTTAGGTTTGGGGTTGAGGGTTTTTGGGCTTAGGATTTAGGGTTTAGGGTTTAGGGTGCTTAGGTGTTCAGGTTTTAGGGTTTAAGGTTAGGACTTAGGTTTAGGGTTTTGTTTAGGTTTACTGTTTAGGGTTTAAGTTTTAAGTTCAGGGTTACGGTTTAGGACTCATTAAGGTTTAGGGCTTAGTGTTTTACGGTTAGGGTTTAGCATTCAAGGGTTTAGAGTTTAGGGTTTAGGGGTTTAGGTTTATGGTTTAGGGTATTTAGGGTTTATGACTTAGGCGGTTTAGGGTTTAGGGTTTAGGTTTTTAGGGTTTAGGGTTCAGTTTTAGGGTTTAGGGATTAGGGTTTAGTGTTTAGGGTTTAGGGTATATCACCCAGGGTTTGGGATTTAGGTTTTAGGGTTTAGGGTTTAGGTTCATGTCTCAAGGTTTAAGGTTTAGGGTTTAACGTTTAGGGCTTAGGGTTTAAGGTTTAGGGTTTAGGTTTAGGCTTATGGTTTAGGGTTTAAGGGGTTTAGGGCTTTAGAGTTTATGTTTATGATTTAGGGTTTAGGGTTTTAGGTTTTGAGTTTTAGGGTTTAGGGTTTAGGGTTTAGGGTTTAGGGTTTAGGGATAGGGCTAAGGGTTTAGGTTTGTTTATGATTTTAGGGTTTATGGTTTAGATTTCGGATTTAGGGCTTAAGTTTAGGGTTTAGGTTTAAGGTTTAGTATTTACGGTTTATGGTTTAGGGTTTATTTTTTAGGGTTTAGGATTTAAATTTAGGGTTTATGGTTTAGGGTTTAGGGTTTAGGGTTTATTTTAGGTTTAGGATTTAGGGTTTATTTTTTAGGGTTAAGGTTTATGGGTTTAAGATTTACTATTTAGGGTTTATTTTTTAGGGTTTAGTGGTTAGGGTTTAGGGTTTAGGGTTTAGGTTTATGGATTAGGGTTTAGGGTTTAAGTTTTTAGGGTTTAGGGTTTAGATTTAGGGTTTATGGCTTAATTTTTAGGGTTTAGGGTTTAGGGTTTAGGGTTTAGGGTTTGGGGTTTTGGGTTTGGATTTAGGGGTTTAAGGTTTAGGGTTTAAATTTGGGTTTAGGGTTTAGGGTTTATGGTTTAGTGTTTAATATTTAGGGTTTAATGATTTAAAATTTTATTTTTAGGGTTTAGGGTTTACTTGAAAAGGTTTCAGGTTTAGAGTTTAGGGTTTAGGTTTTAGGTAAGATTTTAGGGCTTAGGGTTTAATGGGTTTATCCTTAGGGTTTAGAGTTTAGGATTTAGGGTTTAGGGTTTATGGTTTACAATTGTTTAGGGTTTATTTTTAGGTTTAGTTTTTAGGTTTTAGTGTTTACATCAAATTTAGGGCAAATGAATTTAGGGTTTATGGTTTAGGGTTTTAGGGTTTAGTGTTTAAGGTTTAGGATTTAACTTGTTTAGTTTTTAGGGTTTGGGGTTTAGGGATTTAGGGTTTAGGGTTTAGGGATAAGGTTTAGGGTTTATTCCTTAGGGTTTAGGGTTTAGGGTTTAGTGGTTTAAGGTCTTAGGGTTTTTTGAAGGGTTTACGGTTTAGGCTTTAGGATTTAGGGTTTAAGGTTTATGGGATTTATTGTTTAGGGTTTAGGTTTTAGGGATAGGGGTATAGACTTTAGGGTTTAGGGTTTAGTGTTTGGGTTTAATACTGAAGGTTTAAGAATTTAGGGTTTAGTGTTCAGGTGTTTATGGTTTAGGGTTTATCAGGGTTTAGGGTTTAGGATTTAAGGATTTAGGTGTTTAGGTTTTAAGGTTGATGGCTAAGGGATTAAAGTTTAGGGTTAATTTTTAGAATTTAGTATTTATGATGTAGGGTTTATGATTTTTACTCATATAGTTTTAGGGTTTAGGGTTTATAGATTAGGGCTAGGGTTTAGGGTTTAGTGTTTAGGTTTATGGTTTATGTTTAGGGTTTAGGGTTTAGTTTACGTTTAGGGTTTAAGGGACAAAAATTTATATTTTTTAGGTTTAGGGATTCCTAGTTTAAAGGGTTTATGGTAGTGTTTTTAGTTTAGGATTTAGGGTTTAGCGTTTAAAATTTAGGGTTTAGGGTTTAGGAATTTAAGGTTTAGTTTTTAGGGTTTAAGGTTCAAGAGTTTAGGTTGAAGGTTTAGGGTTTTTTTAGGGTCAAAGGGTTTAAGGATTTAGGGTTTAACTTTATGGATTTAGGGTTTTTTTTAGGTTTAGGGTTTAGGGTTTAGGTTTAGGAATTTATTTTAGTTTTTAGTTTATAGGGATAGGGTTTCAAGGGTTTAGGTTTTAGGGATTATAGGTTTGGTGGATTGGGTTTTATGGTTTAGGGTTTAGGGTTTTATGAATCCCAAGGTTTAGGGTTAAAGGTTTAAAGTTTAGGATTTATAAAAGTTTAGGTTTTAGGAAATTTCAAGGATTTAGGGTTTACTCCCAATTTATGGTTTATGGTTTACAGTTTAGGGATATCAAGGGTTTAGTGTTTAGGTCTCAATTTAGGGTTTAGGGTTTAGTTTTTAAATTTAAGGATTAGGGTTATGATTTATGGTTAATGGTTAGGGTTTAGTATTTAGGGTTTAGGATTTAGGGCTTATGGTTTAGGATTTAGGTTTTAGGGTTTAGGGTTTAGGGTTTAGGCTTTATGGTTTATGGTTTAGGGTATTTAGGTTTAGGATTTATGGTTTATCATTTATGGTTTAGGGTTTAGGTTTTAGGGTTTAGGGTTTAGGTTTAGGGTTTAGGTTTTAGGGTTTAGTGTTTAGGGTTATAGGTTTTAGGAGTATAGGTTTAGTGTTTAAGGGTTTAGGGTTTAGGGGTTAATTTTAAGGGTTTAGTATTTTTAGATTTCAAAATTTATCTCTTTTAGGGTTTACGGATTAATTCTCTAGGGTTTATGTTTTGAGGTTTAGGGATCCCAGGGTTTATCTTAGCTTTTTTAAAGGTTTAAGGTTTAGGGATTTAGGATTTAGGGTTAAGGGATTAGGATTTATGGCTTTAGGGTTTAAAGGTTTATGGCATATAGGGTTTAGGGTTTAGGTTATTTAGGGTTTAGGGTTTAAGGGTTTATGGTTTAGGGTTTAGGGTTTAAGTTTATAGGGTTTAGATGTTTAGTGGTTTAGGGTTTAAGTTTTAGGGTTTAGGGATTGATTTAGGGTTTAGGGTTTAGGGTTTAAGGTTTAGGGTTTAGGGTTTAGGATTTAGGTTTAGGGTTTAGGGTTTAGGGATTGAGGGTTTAGGGTTTAGCTGTTTAGGGTTTAGGATTTAGACTTTAGGGTTTAATGTTTTAGGGTTTATTGTTTAGGGTTTAGGGTTAGGGGTTTAGGGTTTAGGGTTTAGGGTTTAGAACTTTAGGGTTTAGGGTTTATATTTAAAATTTAGGGTTTTTGGGTTTAGGGTTTATGGTTTATGGTT